>CAUYSK010039659.1:0-48716 GCA_963575035.1 Avahi laniger | reverse complement strand
AAAAAAACTGAAATTCCCTCATGATGCTATTAAATGCCTGCCTTTGGGTTTTATGTTTCCAGGATATTGTCCACATAAATATATGCAATGTTAAAAGAATGTGGACGACTAGTAGCGTGTGCGTTTTAGCCTTCTGAACCGAGGGTTTATGAAACTAGTTGAAGAGTGTTTTATTGAAACAAGACAAATATTTATGAACAATTTAGAATCATCTGTTTTGAAATGTAAAGTGCGTTCGGAGTGGCGCACCGAGTTCCAGGTGTTTCCTGTCTGCATTTGGAATGGTCCACCGCCGCTAGCGGCTTACTGAGTTGTGCTTGCCTGGTTTTTAGTAAGAAGCTAAGAATCACACAGCTTCCCTGCTAATGCCTGCGTGGCTGGAAGCGCTCACAGGAACATACATGATTTAATAAGCAGAGAGCCTTCCTGAGACATGTATGTGAGTGTCTGCTGATCTGTTACATTTGTCACTAAATTAACAACAACAAAAAAAAACAACTTGTTTACGGAGAGGGTGTGCTAACTCCTGTGAGTATGTAAGCTCTGGTTCTTAAACACATTCGTAGTAATCAGAAGTTTACTTTCTGGTCTCTCTGGCTTCTGTGCTGTTACCGTCCCTGGTTTCTGTGAAATAGAAATATTATGTATTCGCCCCGACGGCTGGAAGCCGTTCATGTAAATACGGGCCTTTGTGACTTAACTGTCAGGCTGAAAGGCCCTGCTTCCGAAGGACTCCTTTTAAGCCAAGCACAATGAGGTGTCTGTTTTACATGCAGCCGCCAATCCTTGGTCCAAACACGTGGATTTGTTAGCCGTTTGCCAGCAGAACTGCTTTTTACAACACGCCCTGCTTTGTCTGCTGGTGTCGTGGATGGTACGTCAGGGCGGCAAGGAATGCTGCCGTTATTCTTCCTTCGTCCCCAGATCTGTCCGTCATCCGCCCCAGGACCAGCTTGCAGGGAGAGATGTGCAGCAAAGTCATTTCCTCCAGGAGCAATTTGCAAAGTAAGGAAAAGTTTGTCCCACAAAGAAATGTCCAAATGGACAAGTAAGACCAAGTATGGAATCCAACCGGATTCGCCCCCTGAAACCCAGGCCTGGATACCCAGGGCTGGGGGTGGTTTATAAGAGAGGACATTTTTCTAGCATGGACAAGACACACAGCTGAGAGAGTAGTGCCCGTTTCCTGCTTGGGCCCTTCTGTTTTTGCACTGGCTAGAGGCTCCCTAATGGTAGGAGCCCAGGAGACCTCATAAGTATAAAGGCTTGCTTATTTGTTTTTTCACTGCGAGAAAGGGATGGGTGAAAAATAGAGAAAAGCCCAAAGGAGAAGTTAAATCACTCAATTTCTGCCACGTTAAAGTAGCCACTGGCAATATTTTGCCACACCTGCCTTCAGTGTTTTGTTTTTTCCTCTGTGTATGTGTTGAAAAGCGGTATCAGAATATATATTCTTTCATATTTTAATGTTAGAATTGTAGAGTGTTACAGTAGTACCCCCTTATCCATGGTTTTGCCTTCCGAGATTTCAGGTACCTGTGGTCAACCACGATCCAAAAATAGGTGAGTATGGTGCAATAAGATATTTCGAGAGAGAGAGACCACATTCATATAAACCTCATTATAGTATATTGTTACAGTTCTATTTTATTAGTTACTGTCCTTAATCTCTTACAGTGCCTAATTTATAATTAAACTTTATCATAGGTATGTGTAGCTAGGAAAAAACATAGTATATGTGAAGTTCAGTACATCTGAAGCTGCAGACATCCCCCTGGGTCTCGGAACATAATCCCCTTGTGACCAAGGGAGGACTAGTGTATATACATAACTAAAAAGCTCTTCTTGGATCTAACCCCCTTCCCCCCCACTCCCCGTTCTAAACTAGCCCACTGCAGAGGTAAAGCTCTAGTATGAATTTTCTATGTTCTTCCTTCTGTATTTTATATTTACGTGATCTTTTAAATTTCGTTCTGGTTCTGGCCTCTTCGCTGGCATAGAGCACACGCTCTATCCATTCCCCTGTTATTGGATATTTAGATTGCAGTTTTTCCACTTTTCCAAGCAATGGTGCTGTGAGCCTTCTTTACATTTTTCCTTATGCATATGTGCTAGTGTTTCTTCTCTGGTAGAGACCTAGGCCTGGAACTGCTGGTTCCTGGGCAAGACCAGAAGTAAAACATCACATACAAGGAGCACTAACTTTGCACACCCACGAACTGTATTTGTTACAGTTGTGCTTGGTTTCCGGCTGAGGAACTGACTGACAGGAAAATGGACAGAGGAGCCAGCTGTGGGAGACACAGAGTGCAGTCGGGATCCTGTTGAATCCTCAAGCCTAAGTAGTTGACCATGCTAGTTGCAAATCTATTTTGTATTTTCCTAATTATCAAAATACTTGCCTCTGATAGGAAACATTTGTTTGAGGGCCTCTCCTCCCCCACCCCAGCCCCCAGTGTACAACAAATGAATCAGTCTTGGTAGAAGAAACAAATGGCTTTTTGTTGTTGCTGCTTCTTTAAAGATAATCTGTTGTTTTCAAAACATTTGCAACCATTGCTTTCAAGGAAAGGCTGGTTGGGGCGGGGGGAGGCCCTGGCCTCTGGTTTCCCCAGGTGGAAACATTTGCATCAGTTTTCAGAGAAATCACAGAGAAGAGCTGCCTTGTGCCAGGATTCAAGGCAGGAAGTTGTCTGTTGGGTATTTACTCGGGCATCTTTTGGCAAGAATTGATTACTGAATCGGAGCTGAAAGCTGCTGTTTGGAATGGCTTACGCAGTAAGCCTGTCTTCCTTCCAAAGGCCGAAGAGCCTGAATCTCCAGTTTGAGATTGAATTCAAAACTTGGTGTGAGATCCTGGAAGATCTCAAATGAGAGATAGTTCTTGCCCCCCAGGACTCAACGCCTGGTTTATCAGTAAGTCAGTAAGTATTGAGGGGCTGCCCCTGGAGCCATGCATAGCACTGTGAGATCAGAGGGGACATTACCAACATCTAGTTCAGCACCTTGGTTTTTATAGTAGAGGAGACCTAGACAAGGGAGAAGAAATGATCAGATGAAGGAGAAATTAGGGGACAAACACAATGCAGAGGGCCAGTTCCTCCAGCTTAGGAGGGCAGAGACTGAATGGCTCTGTGTCCTGTTGGATCCGCCACAGGGTAGGTGCTCAATGGATGTATTATCCTGAGATCATCCCCGCCCCAGGGTGGCTGGTTTCCAACATGAATACGAAGGCAAAGTCACTTCCTCACGGCAGGCTTGGAAAATAAGAAAGGAAAAGTCAAACACATGAGAAATGTGAATAGCAGAGTAAGCCTGTGTGTTTGTAAAATTATTATTTATATCTTGCCTCCTTCCACAAAGGATTTGAGGCAGCTTATGAGAGTTAAACAGCAATACCAGAGCCCTCCCTAGACAGTAAGCAACTAATTGCCACGTGAGGCTTATAGATAGATGCTGAGAGGGCTGGGTGGGGGGAATTGTCTTTGCTGCTGCAGAAAGTTTTTAGGTTGTCTGCATAAACCATAGTCATAATATATAAATAGAACCTCAAAGGGACACTAGAGGCTCTGTTACCAGAGGTTTATTTTTCTTTCTTTTCTTTCTTTTTTTTTTTTTTTTTTTTTTTTTTGCTCTTGGAGTAGGCGGCCTTCGTGATGGCTAGGGAAATGGACGGGGGAGAGAAAAATGTATTTATTTTCCAACTTACCAGTTTTGTGTCATAGCCTGACTTTTCAAAAATCTCTAGCAGAAAGTCCTTTATGCTTACATTTCTGGAGAAGTTAAAAAGAAAGATCCTGTTTATATTTATAATTAAAATTAAAAACAGGCCTTACCTGGAAGCTAATGCCCTCCAGTGACTAGAGTTTGGAAATTACGGGCTTGTCTTCCTTAAAGCTAGAAAACTGTTCACTCCGAGATTGCCCCCTAGTGGTCCATTGAGTCACTGAATGTCTCATGCAAAAGGAGCTGCCCCGCTGGTCCCAGTGGGAGGCACCACCACCAGCAGCCTATTGCATTGCGCCCAGGTGAAACTGGCCTTCGGGATGACAGAATTCCGCAAGGAGAAATTTGGCTGGCTTTTCTTCTTTCATTCCCACGGCTTTCCCTTTACTTCTCCACTGCTGTTTCCAGATTTCTGGAGAGCGATGCAGGACTGAGTTTATGCACGAAGTTCTGATGATCAGAGGAAGGGGAGCCTTCCTTGGAAATTACTCTGTCCAGGGCCTTGTGACTTGTTCCAGGCAGCACGATGGGAGGGGTTGTTTGCAGCAGCTGCAGCTTGGTGGGGTCGTCCAGCATGTGCAGGAAAAGAGGTTTTTTGAAGCAAGTTCCTAGTGGATAGCCAAGCCTGTTGTGAAAAATGGGGAACAGGGCTGGCAGCAGCTGCATCTGAGTTACAAAATTTTTGTTAGAATGTCTTCTGATTTCTGGTACCTGAGAGTTCCTTTCCCTATGCCGTTTTAGAGATTTAAGGCTTCATTTAAATCCATCTTTTCTTTGCCACGTGTTCAGCTGCCGATTCTAATTAGACTTGGCATTGTCAAACTCCATAACTTCTCCAGATTACTGAAGTAATACGATCTTCATTTCTAAAAACATTGGCGAGCCCAGAGTGACAAGAAGTAAACTGGCATCTCATAATACAGGAAAAAAAAAAAAAAAACCTGTTATTCTTTTGGTGTATGCCTTATGTTTACTTCATGGGGGGTGTGTCTGTTAGAAAATGAGAATGAAATGTATGCTTATACACACATACACATATTTTTTAAAAGAGATCATCTTTTCCCTGGTGTATTATAGCCTGTTTTTACTTAGCAGCATACCATAAATAATTTCAGGTAGTTTTCAGCCTCAGGGCTTTTAATATTTATGTAGTATTCCACCTCTTCGCTATTGCTATTGTCATTTTGACCATTATAAACAATGCTCGGTTGAAGATTCTTATATATAAGCCCTTCCATCCATTTATGCATTTTTCTTAAGAAAAATTTCTAGAATTGGAATGCTTTACCGTTACTGTGAATATCTCCCCAGAAAAGTGGTGACTGTTATTTTCCCATAGGTAATATCTGAGCAAGTCTTTTCTCTGCCCCTTTGCTAGTTCAGGGTTATTGTTAACCTTTGTTCCATGCTTTTATTCCCAGTATAAGGCTTGTCCTTTCCTGAGATTTGAGAGATACAAACCATGTATTGTACGATCAGTAAACTGTAACGCTGCCCATGTGTCTTTCCTGTCCCCTTGACCTGCCCTTCAGAAATGGACACCGCAGTCTCGGCCTGACCAGCCCTGCACCTGCACTTCTTGTGCCTTTGGGTACCGCCTACGCCCTGTCGTTCTGCCCATGTTGATATTTGGCTTATAATTGTTCTGAAGTCATCTTGTGTATTTCATCTCAGTGGAGAGATGGTGAATTTCACATGGGTGGGAAACCATGTGCACATCTTTCCACAGTGGACATCATTTCTTTGATTTTTTTCCCCTGCCTTTTCTCTACCTGCCCACACCTGAGTTCCATGGTTTATGGCTGTGTCGATTTGTGGTGGTCTTGGGGCGAATCCTTGTCACATGTAAATGAGTTCATTGACTAACGAGAAGACGGTTGAATGCCTCCTACGTGTCAGAGCTAGAGCAGATAGACCAGTGCTCATTACAGAGGGAATGGGTTGGAAAGTCTGTCGGGAATTGGTAGGTTTCAATCCAGTGCAACTTTATTTTTTGCCTCAAACTTTTAAATGGAATTAATTTTTCCTTACACCGACTTTACTTCCTGTTTCAAAAGAAAGAACATGTAAAAGCCACCTATAAACTTACATAGTTTGAAAATTTATGATACCCAGTCAAGTTCTGATGATGAAAATAAATAACTTTGATGTTTAGGAATATTTATATTAAATAAAAATTAGTATAAGATTTCAAGCTTCAAAGATTTGATAAATTCTACAGAAAATATCTTTCACAATAGGGACAGGTTGAAAATCCTAATTTGTGGGCTGATAAGTCTACTGGTTTGTCAAATACGATATTTTTTTTCTTATTTGATTTACTGATTGAAGTTCTGCAATTTTTGCTTGCACAAGGGGTATTTTCGTGTTATGGCTTCACCCAGTGTATTGTAGTCTGGTTCTATTAAAACAACAGCAACAAACTTGACACAATAAAGCAAGCTGCATGAACTAAATTCTTGGCTCTTAATTCTGAGCCAAATTCTATGCATTCAATCCAGAATCAAAGTCTATCTTTAAGGGAATGGGGTTTGGTTGAAGGGCTCTGTCAGAGGGACACATCATATCAAAAGGGCCCCAAATGATTGTTCATGGGAAACCAGTTACATAAAATGACACCCATGTATAGAAGTATAACTTAATTCTTAATTAAAAAAGCAAAATCTTTGCCCTCAGCTCTGTAGTCTCATACTCTTAAATTGCAAACCATCTCCCTCGGGTGTCAGGCTATCTTAGAATAGGAATGGGATTTGGCTATAAATCAAAAACTTGATAGAATAGCATTTCCACAGAGCTGGGAGCACTTTCTGGAGTTGCCGCAAAAACTATCCTTCTCATGTCGCGAGTACCTTCATATAAGAACATCATTGTTTTGTTTTTTTCCATATTTATTTTGAGGGAATTTCCCAGGAAGCCCTTTTGCGTATTTTTCCACATATCAATCAATCATGTTATTAATTAATATCATGAAAAATTAAATTATATGCATGCACTTAAGTGATATGAAAACAGTTATCTTTATATATGAAATCTTAGCAATTTATGTGGGCATAAGACCTCCTTAATAAAAAGTGGTGTACTTTGGAGATGAGAGAGAGGTTCGTAGTTCCAGGGAGTTGTTTGAGTCAGAGCATTACTTCATGTCTTGAAAATGAAGCACTCAGAAGATGGAGTTATTACAAATATGGCGGATCTGTAATCAACCATTAATGACCTGGCAGAAGCAGTCCCGGTTAATAATGGCTGTCCAAGAGAGATGTTCAGATGCACGTCAGACCCAAATGGAATCCACTGGTGTGGCTAGGATGTGGACTCCAGAAAAGTAACATTCTCTGTTTGGAACCAGGAAGGTTGTCATGGAGATGGAAATCTTCCTGGTACCATAAAAACCCTGCTTGTCATCTGACTTGAGCCCCGTATTTGCACAGGTGGTTCTCCTAGCTGAGAAGGACAGAGTAAAAACAAATCTATTCTTCCTGAATGGCGCCTTTATGTGTCCAAGAGAATATGTTTCCTTTCTTTAGCCCCTCAATTAATGACCCATTATCAGCTAATTAAATCACATGTAAATTTTATGTGCATTCATTTGTTACACCACACTTGGTAACTAACCCAGTATTCCTATGTGTTTAACCATGTAACTGTTTTAATTAATGGTGAGGACAAGGTACATCAGGGGGTCATCTGGAGAGAATAATAACACACCCACGAGAGAGTCACACATACACAGCCTGTAGTGTAATATTAATTTCCATTTGATAAAAAAGACAGAACTATGAATAAGTAGATGTTTAGCACATGCCCTGTGACTTCGGGATACTGTGTTCATATCACTATTCTCTACAGAAAAGTAATCCCACGCCTGGGATTTCTTTTTCACTGAGTTATGTTTCAGCTGCAGAGGTCGTCTACATAATACAAAAACACATCTGTCCAGGTTCTCTCCCTACCCCTTCTTGCTTTCTTGCCTGTGTGTCAGCATAATTTGATCTATGTATAAATTTGGTATAAAAGCTTTAATTGTAGGTTTTTAATTTCAGTTGGTGATGTCTTGCTGCCTCAAAGAAGTTCAAAGCATTTTACCAAGTTTCTCAAGACACATTCATGGTTGCACTGAAAGAGTTGAGTTCACACACAATAATAAATGCTGTGTTATATTTTTTGGAAATGTACTTGCATTCTTTCATTTAAGACTTTGCAAAGTACATGGGGGAAAGCATTAGGTGATGTCCTCTATGATAAAAAACTACCGAACTAAGCAAAAGAAGGATTTTTCATTGTTCATTGGATAAGGTTGAGTAGACAGCAATAGGAATAATATTTTGTATAAAGCTTTATGAATAAAGGATTGATTTAAACGAAGAGATTGGTATTTTTGAAGGCTGATATTTAAAGAGTGAAATCATACTTCTTTGAGGTTTAATAATAAAGAATTATTTGTGTGTAATGTTACGCTTTGGTTATGCATTCCCAGATGTTTAACTCACCCATCATTTGTAAATGGAACTCACATAAGATTTATGATCTCAGTAGAATCTTCAAGTAAATAAAAGACCACTTATACATTTGCTTGTAAAGGTAGCACCTAATAGAAAAAACTTGAAGGACCCATTAAAACAAGTCTAAATTTAGCTATTATAAGGGAAACATCAGTATTTAAAACTAGTTTAGTTTCTTTTAAAAAGACTTGGTTACCAAAGTTCTCTGTGATGATATTTTACATTTATAATATTAAAATTTTAAAGTTGAGCTCAAGAAAGCATTGAGATAAAATTGCTTTATTTAAAACAACAAAACTACTAGCCATATTACTAATAGTATAAAATTATCTGACCAATAGTATTCACATACCCAGCCCTAGTAATGCAAAACCACAACGATGTTTTCATACCTGTCTCTTTTGCACCTATAGAGAATCTCCTTTTTCTTATTTATTTAAACAGGATCAAAGTTACCATACTGTAGAAAGTATTGTGCGGAAAACATTGGCACATCTTTGCCAGCAGATGGCGCTCTGATACCACAGGTCCTGATCGTTTCTTTGCTTGAGGAGACTTGGGCTGTAGTCTCACTCTGCCATGCTCTAGGATTTTCCGTACGATGCCACACAGCTGATCTTTAGAAATATCTGTCCCTCTGGGGGATTTCCTTTCCATCTAACCATCCAACGTCCTTGACCAAGCTGCCTGCTCTATAGCCATATGGTTAAAATTTGTCATTTCTTACAGTTGCCCGATTTCATGATTCCAGTTCCATAACATAACATACCGCAAGACAGGAACTCTGATTTACGCAGCCTTACATATGGGGACAGTGAGGGGGAGGGGGAGGGAACTACCATAATAAAAGAAAATTCAGAAAGGTGACTATTAAATAGAATTACTGCATATCGAAGAAAATAATTTTAGTTGTCAGTGGCCTTAGGGAGAACTAAGTGTCTTCGCAGATCCATCCGACAGGTCCCCTCTTATAGAAAGCCATTTATTTAGACACTGAAGAACACCATTGTGGAAATGGAATCTTTTTAAAATAAAAACCTATCATTCTGGCTGCAACCAAGTTGTAATTTTGACTGAAAACCTAATTATTAGCTGAGACAAAAGGTTTTACGTTTCATTCCGTGCCATGATTCTTCATCCTGAGCTGACTCAATCGAGATGCAGACGTTGTAACATCTTATATTCTCTCTTATTTCCTATCATTTTGTTTTTCTCTTTGCTTAGTAGCACAGCTCTAAGGAAAAGGTTTCATTTGGTCTCCATGCTGGAGATAATTCAAGGAGCTTCATTTTCTGATGGCTTGTGGTAGAATTTAGATGTCAACGTCACTCACCTTGTTCTCACCAAATATGGAGTTGAATAAGGCTTTCCTTTGACTCCCGGAGAGTCTAGTGTTGTATGCACGTCTTTGCAACATTATTGTTTATGCTTTTTGCATAGTAGGCGCACAATTGGTATTTGTTGAATGAGTCATTGCTAGATTAGATGTGAGAGAGACTGAAGATAGAATAGTTAGGGGTCGTCATCAAGGTGAGTGATGACAGTGGCCCGTATAGGAAGTGGGGACATGGGACACAGGATGGATGTGCCCCGTTTGGGAGGCAGACTCCATAGAACCTATGAACAAACTATAGGGAAATGTTTATTAAAGGGAAATGAGACCCACGTGGAAGGCATCGGCTCTAATGCCATGTCCCAGTTGACAGTGGAAAGATGCCCACAGCTCAGACAGGGAGTTGGCATGATTTTAATCCAAGGTGGAAAACAAATGGGGGATTGGTTTGGTTGTTGAGAGCCCCATAGCAAACCAAGACAGCTGTGGTTATGTGTTTGGATGTTGCAACTTGTAATCGGCTTCGTTAAGTCATGGCTAGATTTTGGCAAGAGTTTGTAATGATAAACTATCCAAATAGTTCTAAAGATGACAAATATTTCTGAATCACCTACCTGGACTTTGGTAACGGAAGGGAAGAGAAGGTAGAATACAAAAGGAATGTGTGATGCTGCGCTTGCTCTTGAGAAATTTAGAGTCTGTCTTGGGAGATGAGACTTGCATATAGGAGGCAAAACCCAACCGAACTAAATAAGAAAAAAAAGAAATGATACAGCTCAAAAGGAGCAGAAGACTTTGTGGATAGATTCACTCACACAGTTAACAGTGGATAGGTTAGGCTTCATGAATGCATCAAAGCCTTATCATAGAAGGATTTAGAGAGAAAGAGAGAGATTTTTCTTCAAGAGGCACTGCTATGGTGGACAGAGTTAGAAATGGCCGGGAATATATTTGTAAGTGGTCTAAAGGGGGCGACACAGCTGGAGTGGAGGCGTGGACTGGCAGGTGGGCCAGGCTGGGCTAGTAAGATGCCAGCATGAAAGCACACGAAGCTTGCCCTTAATCCAGTGTAGAACAAGGCAGCACTGCTGGGTGGGAGAAGAGCATGTCAGGGCTGTGTTTTAGGAGGATTACTCTGGCAAGGATGCTGATACAGACTGGAGCCGTGGCGATTAACGTTCAGCAGTCCTAGTAACTCAGCTCGGAGACATTCAGGGCCCAGAGTGAAATGTGGCACGCCTCACATGGAAATGGGGTGGCAGAGGGAAGTGTCAGAAGTTTAAAAGGAGTGTTCCTATCTCACCGTGTCCACGCCAACATTTATTGTTTTGGGACTTTTTGATAAAGGCCAGGCTCACTGGAGATAAGTGATATCTCATTGTGGTTTTAATTTGCATTTCCCTGATGATTAGAGATGTTGAGCATTTTTTCATGTTTTTTGGGACAAGGCATTCTTTAAGGAATGACTGGGAAAAATCCTTATAAATAATAATCTGAGAAATAACTTGTGTCCAGAATATATCAAGAACTCTCAAACTTCAATAATAAGACAAACAACTCAACTAAAAAATGGGCATTGGTTAAGGAGAAATTTGTACTTGTATAAGCTGTTTGCTTGTATGTAATCTGAGATCCCTTTTGGAGGACAATTCGGTAGAATAAAAAAAAATTAAATGTACTTTACTCTTGAATACAGCAAGCTCTTTGTAAATACTGTATTTTTCCTAGAAACATAATTTGCCAATGTACACAAATAGGCATGTACACAGATGTCTATTGAAACATTGTTTATAATAGCAAAAGTGAACACAATCTAAGTGTCTGTCAATAGAAGAATGGTGAATAAGCTATGATTCATCCATCATCATCCACATCACACTGAACTATAATCCAGAAGTTAAAATGAATGAAAACTATGTGCCCTCACATGAAAGGAATTCTGAGCCCCATTGGTAGAGTAAGAAAGTAAGTTGCAGAATAAATACACAATGTTCCCTTAGAACAAAGTAAAGCCATCTAGTTAGTTGTATATGTACAGGTATGTGTGAAAATTATTTCAATGATCTGGAATGATACATATCAGACTTCCTACCAAATGAAGAGGAAGGTGGACACAGATGATTGTAAATGGGGCATTTACTTTATATGCTATTTTTAAATAGCAGCTTTATTGAGATACAATTTATGTAACATACAATTCACACATTTAAAATATCCATTTCAATGGTTTTCATTATATTCATAGGAAATTAGGCTTCCAAAGGTTAAGTGGCTCATACCAGATCACAGCTAGTAAAGGAGAGAGCTGAGTTTCAAGCAACTGCTGTCTGGCTCCAAGGCCCATTTCCTTCATCATTACATTATGCTACCAATTGCAATGGCCTTCTGATAAGGGTGTACTCTTACAACCAAAATAGTATTACAGTCATGAAATAGGGAGTGGGTTCATGATCAATCCCACAGCAATGGTGTCAAGAGTGTGTTTGAGGGTTGGTAATGGGTATATTAATCTCCTGGGCATTCCGTATCTACACACCAGAGCATGAATACTCCAAGTGCTTCTGTAATAGCTGGCATTGTGACAGATATGGGGCCACCATAAGTCCCTGTATTCTTGGATCAGAATTCTAAATGGGCCACTATGGCAGAGTCAATGATTCTACCAGGACATAATGCCAGCATATAGTTAGCATTGACCCTTCTGTCTCCCCTGCATTATAATATTCTGGCCCCTCGGTCAGTGCTCCTGCATGGAGGATTTGCCTGTTGTTCATTTCACTTGCCTCAGTCTGATGCACTTGAGTATAGCTCATAGGCCACAGGATCTTTTTAGTTTGGCACTTTTGCTGCGCCCAGACTTATATGATTGAGACTTATACTACCTTTTCTAGAACAGTGCTATTTCATCTGGCAAAACTGAGCTTCCTTCAACAGCATCGTGATACACAGGTTCTGCTATATCATTATAGGCGCAGAGACTTTCATGCCTCAAAGGTAGCCTTGATTGCCAGCAGTTCCTGTTCCTATGCTCAGTAATTAACCTCAACCTTAACTGGGGCCATTTTCCCAGAAAGAGAGGCACATGAGTAAAGTGCTTGGAGAGTGGTCTTCTTGTAATAGGATCACTTCTACCTCAATACTGGAGGTGTCAATTTAGATTATGTAAGGCCAGGTTGGCTCAGGTTAGACCAAGATCAAGGCAGAAAGGTTTTTTTTCACTGCTTTGTTGAGGTGTAATGGACATAAATTATGCTGCACAAACTTCAAATAATTACCATTTCTTTCTTTTCTGTTCTTTTTTTCTTTTTTTGCTAATCTTTCTTTTTTCTTGTCTCACAGCACTAGTTGGAATCTCCAGTATAAAGCTGAAGAGGAGTTGTGCTGGGAGTACATATGCTGTTTGTTTTTCCATTCTTTACGTATTTCACTTAGGATAATGGTCTCCAGTTTCATTCATATTGTTGCAAAAGGCACTAAATCATCCTTCTTCATGGCTGAGTAGTATTCCATGGTATACATATATCACATTTTGTTAACCCACTCCTGAATTGATGGGCACTTGGGTTGTTTCCATATCTTTGCAATTGTGAATTGTGCTGCAATAAATATTTGAGAGCAGATGTCTGTTTGATAAAATGACTTCTTTTCTTTTGGGTAAATATCCAGTACTGGGATTGCTGGATCAAATGGTAAGTCTACATTTAGTTATTTGAAGAATCTCCATACTGTTTTCCACAGAAGATGTACTAATTTGCAGTCCCACCAACAGTGTACAAGCATTCCTTTCTTTCTGCATCCACACCAGCATGTATTGTTTTTGGAATTTTTAATAAAAGCCATTCTGACTGGGATGAGATGATAGCTCATTGTGGTTTTAATTTGCATTTCCCCAATGATTAGCATTTTTTCGTATATTTTTTGGCCATTTGTCTATCTTCTTTTGAGAAGCTTCTGTTCATGTCTTTTGCCCACTTTTTAATGGGATTTAATTGATTTTTTTCTTGCTGATTTACTTGAGTTCTTTGTAGATTCTGGTTATTTGTCCTTTATTAGCTGTACAGCTTGCGAATATTTTCTCCCATTCTGTAGGTTGTCTAATTGCTTTGTTGGTTATTCCCTTGCCTGTGAAGAAGCTTTTTAATTTAATCAAGTCTCATTTATTTAGTTTTGTTGTTGCTGTGGTTGCCATTGGAGTCTTCTTCATAAATTCTTTGCCTACACTGATATCTAGAAGAGTTTTTCCAACATTTTCTTCTAGAATTCTTGTGGTTTCATGCCTTACATTTAAGTCTTTTATCCATCTTGAATTAATTTTTGTGAGTGGTGAGAGATACAGATCCTGTTTCATTTTTCTGCATGTGGCTATCTCAAGTTTTCCAGCACCATTTATTGAATAGGAATTCTTTTCCCCAATATATATTGTTGTCTTCTTTGTCAAAGATCAGTTGGCTCTATGTGGATGGTTTTATATCTGGGTTTTCTGTTCTGTTCCATTGGTCTATGTCTCTATTTTTGTGCTACTATCATGCTGTTTTGGTTACTATATCCTTGTAGTATAATTTGAAATCTGGTAATGCGATGCCTCCAGAATTGTTCTTTGTGCTTAACATTGCTTTGGCTATTCGCTCTCTTTTCTGGGTCCAAACAAAGCATAGAGTTATTTTTTCTAGATCTGTAAAATATGACATTGGTATTTTCTTCAGGATTGCATTGAATCTTTAAGTCACTTTGAGTAGTATGGACATTTTAACAATTTGATTCTACTGATCCATGAGCATATGTTTTTCCATTTGTATCATCTACGATTTTTTTCCTCAGGGTTTTGTAGTGCTCTATGTAAAGTTTTTTCACTTCCTAGGTTAAGGGTATTTCTAGGTATTTTATTTTATTTGCAGCAATTGTTAATGATATGGAGTCTTTGACTTGATTCTCAGCTTGAATGTTATTGGTGTATGGGAATGCTACTGATTTGTGTACATTGATTTTGTAACCTGAGACTTTGCTGAATGTATACATTTTTAAATCCAAGTTTCAAATGTGTGGACATGAAGTTTTTCTTATTATTGTTATCTTTTTAATCTCTGTAGCATCTGTAATTATTTCACACTTTTTAATTTTATATATATATATATGATGTTTGTGCTACCAGTCTTTTTCCCCTTGATTAATCTTGCTAAAAGTTTGTCTATTTTGTCATTTCAAAGAAACAACTCTTTGTTTAGTTAATGCTATTATATATTTGTTTTAAATTTCATTCACTTTTATTCATATCTTCATTATTTCTGCCCTTCTACTTTTTTGGGGATTATTCTGATATTTTTTTTCTAATTTCTTAAATTAAATGTTTAATCAATTCTGAGCCTTCTTTCCAGCATGAGAGCTTTTAAATCTGTTCATTTCCCTCTTTTTTTTAAATTTTTTTTTATTTCAGGAAATTATGGGGGTACAAACATTTTGGTCACATGTTATGACTTTGCCACATCCCAACCATGAATTGAGATGTGCCCTTCCCCCCTCCGACAATGCCCACCATGTCCATTAGTTGTGAGTTTATTCACCCCCAAGCCCCCTACCCCCAAAGAATATTACTAGTGTGTGAGCACGTTAGTGCCAGTTTGATGGTGAGTACACGTGGTGCTTATTCTTCCATTCTTGTGATATCTCACTTCGGAGGATGGGCTCAAGCTCTATCCAGGAAAATATAAGAGGTGCTAGATCACTGTCATTTCTTATTATTGAGTAGTATTCCATTGTATACATATACCATATTTTATTAATCCACTCATGAATTGATGGGCACTTGGGTTGTTTCCACATCCTTGCTATAGTGAATTGTGCTGCCATAAACATTCAAGTGCAGATGTCTTTATTATAGAATGACTTTTGTCACTTTAGCTCATCCCACAAGTTTTGATATACAGTATTTTTATTATCTTTCAGTTCTAAGTATTCAGTTCCAAATCTAATTTTCATTATGAATTTTCATACTTATAAATTATCTAATATTGTGTTTTCAGTTTTCATACACATGGATTTTCCTAGTCATATTTTTGGAGTGATTCATAACTTAATTGTATTACAATTACAGACGGTGGTGTGACATAACAATCTTTGAAATTTGTTGAAACTAGCATATGGTTAATTTTTGTATATGTTCCATATGTGGTTGAAAATAATGTGTATACTCCAATTGTTTGCTGGAATTGTCTATATGTGTCTTTTACATCTAACTTGTTAATTATGCTGTTCAAATATTTTATATCCTTGCTGATTTGTTTAAAAAAAGTTTGAACGTGTGTTTTGAGAGCCCTCAGCTAAATTGGAGTTCTAGTACCAAAACAGCTAGCAGTCCTACTCTAGTAAGAAACAAAGGGGAGATGGACATGGATGTTTACTGTGTGCTTTTCAGGGTACTACTTTTACCTAGTGGAAGACCTTATGCATAATTGTCCAACCTATGATTAGGGGGTCCCTCACATGGGAAACTTGTTTTTACTGGAAGACAATGCCCTTGTGATTCTTGTCTGACCCGTGCCCAGTGTATGCCTACCTGATTATCGCTTTGGTGCTGAGAGCCTGACCTTGTATTTTTCCAGACATCCTGGGGAAAACCCAGCCTGGAGTAGCCCCTACTTCTTCAGATGGAAGGCACAAATTAAATACGCTACCACAATAGGAAGCAAGTTCAAAGGTTTTTGCCTACAGATCTTGGGCAAGGAAGGTGTAATGAGTCAGGAGGGCAACCTCCATTCTTGGGTCATGTGAGACAGGAATGAAGAGTTAGGCAGAGAGAGAGAAAAGCACGTGGAAACTAGCAATATATATAAGGGAATAGGGTGTGGGTCACCTTAAGTTCATTGGGAAATGCCTGAATGGTCTCTTTAAAAGAAGCAGTGGGAAAGTGGGGAGCCCAGTGTGTTGGTCAAGAGAGATGCCTCTAAGTTCTTATCTCTGGCCATGGGCTCGAGCCATTTGGGTGTGGCGTAGAACTGGAAACTGTATCAAGGTTGACTGAGCCTTGCTTCTGATCTGAGAAAGTTAAACTTGTATTCAAAATGGATGCCAAAGCAAAATAAAATTATAAGAATTTACTATACTATGTTAATAGATGATTACAAATTTGAAATTGTTACATCTTACTGGTGAATTTAGTTTTTCCATTATGAAGTGACTCTCTACCCCGTGAAATCCATTTGTCTTAAATTTTAAAATCTGATATTAAAATAGCTACTTCAGCTTTCTTTTGGTTAGTTTTTGCCTAGTGCTTCAGGAAAAACCATTTTATCCTCTGTTCTTACAATGCAACATTCATCAACACAGAAGACTTCTGTGACTAAATGGGGGACTCCTTTCCCCAACACATCAAGCAGTAGACAACAGCTGGGTGTCCTCTAATTCACATCTGACACTATCCACCCGGAGATAGTGTCAGATCCCAAAAGGTGAAGGCTAAGTTCCCAAAACTGCATCCCCCCTAGACACCAGCGACAAGTCTAGGCCTCCAGAACTTCTGATAGACCAGCTTCAAGTTGGAGTTCCCATGATACCCTCTTTGGCTTTGATTAATTTGCTAGAGCAACTCACAGAGCTCAGGGAAGCACTTACCTTTACCAGTTTATTATAAAGGATATTACAAAGGATACAGAAAAAGAGATACATAGGCAAGGTATGGAAGAAGGGGCGTGGAGCTTCCATGCCCTCCCTGGGCACACCACCCTCCAGGAACCTCCACGTGTTCAGCTATCAGGAAGCTCTCTGAACCCAGTCCTCTTGGGTTTTCATGGTAGCTTCATTACACAGGCATGATTGACAACCATGTAGAAATGCGACTGGACAAAAAGTGCATGATCTAACCCAGCAAAGCCTGTCTGTTTAGATTCTTTATGGCCTCTCTGTGCAGCATTCCTTCCTCCAGGGTATGGAGCAGGACCCTGTCTGGAATGAAAGTCTTTGACCATCAATTAGATTAGAGTCGTGCCTTGGGCAGGTGAAAGGAGGACAGGAGAAGGTCAAAGAGAAAGATTCTGTCTACTGAGGCCTGCTCCTGAGGCCAAAACACACCAACATTATAACAAGGACTATGGGAGTTATAAGCCAGGAACTGCGGACAAAAACCAATATATATATATATATATATATATATATATGTGTGTGTGTGTGTGTATATGTATATCATAACACCACACCTAGTAATATCTTTTTCTATTCTTTGACGTTCAGTCTTTCTGTACCCTTATGTTGAAATATGAGGCATTTCTCTTATAAATAGTGTAATAGTATACAACTGGATGGTTGCTATAGTATGGATATACTATTTGACCCTCCAAATTTCATTTTGAAATTTAATCCCCAGTGTGATAGTGTTGGGAGGTGGGGCCTAGTGGGAGGTATTTGGGTCATGGGGGCAGATCCTTCATGAATGGCTTGGTGCCCTCCTCTGGGTAATGAGTGAGTTCTCAATCTATTAGTTCCCATGAGAGCTGGTCATTAAAGAGTCTTACACATTTCCTCCCTTGCCATGTGATCTCTATACACCCCAGCTCCTCTTCACCTTCTGCCATAAGTGGACCATGTCTTTTTTCACATTTGTATTGTGGAAAATTTCAGACATATAGAGAAGTAGAGAGACTAGTTTATGCATCTCAGGAGAACTTTCTAATCCCAAATAACTGTCAACAGCTTAGACAGGAAACATGGTGATAAAACAAAGGAAGGTAGATTAATTAAGGTTGGGATTTTTTTAATTCTATTTTTAAAGGTCAGATTATTTTAAATCCTTCCTGTGTTTTGAAATTACAATAAAGCCTTAATTGATGGGACCCCGACAAACTGGAAACTTTCACTGACTACATTCTTTCCTGTATTCTGTTCTGAGCAGAGGTTCATTATAATCTGCTCGTAACAGGAGTTTGTTCTAAAAAAATGCAAGATTTAAGGATTGACCTGTACTCTGTCCACCCTCAATCTAGACTCATACCTCTAATATCATTTCCAGTTTTAGGTGCTTGGCATCACAAAGACAATTCTTCATGTCAATCTTGTTTGAAGTGGCCTCTGGATGAAGCAACTAGGAAAAAAAATGACTTGTGAGGAAAAAGCTAAAGGAAGAAAAAAGAGGACTGCTTCTTCCTTTCTTACCTCTATTCTTGTTTTTATACCATCCCTGTGTACCCAGAAAAAACATTTCAAATAGGAGTTTCTAAGCAGTTCTAAGCTAACCCTGGCTAATGGAGTAGCACAGTGTAGTGGAAAGATCTTTTTGCTTGGAATTCAAGTAATGACTCTTCTTCTTGGGAGCTATGTGCTCTGGGGAAAGTTACTTAACCTTTCTGAGCCTTGGTTTAATCGTCTGTAAAACAAAGGGACTGAACTGGAGATAATGTCTCTTACTGTTCTGGGTTTCTGTTATGTTGTGAATCAGAATTCCCAAAGCCCGGCTTTATTCATGGAGAGTCTCATACTGAATGTGATTTGAGGGCACCCAAAGTATTTCTATCACCTGCAATGCCTGAACTTCTACTGTTAGAGATCCATTCATTTCATTGGGTTTAGCATTGTCTCCTCCTGTTAGTCTTCCTTTTGAGAAGAGAAGCATGTAAACCAACTTCATTGGGAATGAGTTACTCAGGTCACTTTTTTTCCTGGTTCACAAAGGCCGGGATTTTGACATTAAGAGCTTGGAAGTGAGAAGGAAAGGGTGCAATGCAGAGAGATTGGAAGTGTATCAGAAACAGATTTTACCTCCTTCACAATTTTTCTGCAGCTTGGCTCTGAGCATTGTTGTTATGACTCAACCTCTCCATGCTTGGCAAGGCTCAATCAAGAATAGGTCCTATTTGGTACCAGATTGGAACAGGGAGTCCCTGGCTAAGTATCAGATTCAGGTATTTTTGATAGATTCTGAATGGAGTTCTTTATTAGGTCTTTTGATAAACAGGAATTTATTTCACAGAGCCAAAACACCCCTTTGAGTAAAACATGTACATTGTTACAAAGCCATTAACAGGCATATCCTCCCAATCAACCACAATAACCATGAGTGGCAAGAATCTGGGTCACAATCCACTGCCCAATCCTGAGTGCCCTCTTTTCATCATCCTCTTATTCTCTTGGTTCTAGTCTCTTCTAAGTTCCACGTTGCTCCTAGGTATTGCAGAGAATCTCTCATCTCTATGTGTTTATCATACCTATCTCCTATCACCAATACTTGATCTCTCTTATCCTGGAGAACACCAATCTCTTCCTCTGCAGCCCCTCAATGTTGACGCACTATTGGTAATAAAGGATTTCTGCCTTTAATGGAGAAAGACTCATTAATGAAGTTGTTGCTTCTCTTTTTTCTAATAATAACATTTATTTTTTATTGGTCCTTGCTCTGTCTCAAGCACCTACATCCATTTAGTTCTCACATCTCTACACCCATTTTATAGGTGAATAATTTGATATAAGGTCATGTCCAAGGTTTTCCAGCTAGAGCTGTCTAGCTCCAGAGCTGAGTTTTTGTCCACTGCACTAGCCTGCCTCTCTTGTTTGATATCTCCCAAGAGATATCAAACTCCCAAGAGTTTGGGACTGCCCAGGCTGGTGTGTAGGAGACAGGTTTCCTCCCCTGGTGGCAAACAATGATTCACTCTCATGAGTTAGAGGAGGCAGATCTAGCTTGTGAGGGAACCATTTACAAGCTTATCACCCTGGGAAACTCAAATAGACTGTCTTCCTGTTGTTCTCTCTGTACTTTTATTTCAAATTATTCTTACAGTAGCTAGTAGCAGAATCAAAGGAATAATTATGTCTGTTGATTGGGGGCTGAGGCCTAAAAGTGTTTAACTCTTTTTTTTTATCTACTAACTTGTGGGTTGCACCTGAATGTATCAACTTAACTGAAAATATTTTTTAAAAAATCTTATTTTAGTTAACAACTTCAACTTTGTTCACTAAACTGTTTGCCTCCAGCATGGAGATCAATAGATGAACCTGAAGTTTATTTACAAGACATAACTTTTAAAAGGAACTTTGGAAATCCAAAGGCCTGGGTCCCAATTCTGGAGTTGCCACTTATTAACATGTAATGTTAGGCAAATCCACTTAACCTTGCTGAACCTTAGTTCTTTATCTCTAAAATAAGAATAATGATATCTTCCCTGTCTGATGCACAGAGATTCCATAGTAGGGAACTTGTTATTAGAAAGTGCTTTGTAAATCTCAAAGTGTTTTACAAGGATAAGATGTTAGGCAAGACGAAACAAAATCCTCAAAAGTTCAACAAAGGAAAGGAAATGTTCATCAGGGCCCCACACAAGGGGTTCACCAAGGGTTGAATCATGGGGAAAGTAGTGCCTCTCACAATTAGTTTCTGATCTTAGCTTTAGGGGTGCCAGTCCAAACTGGGTCTCCAGCTGGATCCATGATGATCTTCAACCCTCTGACTTCCAGGAAACCAATCTTGGTTCTCATCTAAACTGAGTACTTCACTCTGAGAGGAGAAATAGCATGAAGATTAGGTGACCCCTTGACACTAGAGAAGTCAGGGACCTGTGTAATGCTAATTGGGTAAACAGACTAAAAAGTAGAGAATTGATTGTATACCACTTCCTTGGTTACAAGCACAGAGATGTTGTAATGGAATGAGAGATAGGAGGAAGGGTAGATGTCGATTGCGTATGAAGTTATAGGCACCCCAACTCGTGAAAGTCAATCCCAGTTCCAACAGAAATTATCTTCTGAACAGCCTAGCAGTGCCCAGGACAGAGTGAACATTCACTCAATGCAATGTGATGGTGATCATGACTGTCCTTGGTCTCTTTCTTTTCTCCTTGGCTATAGGGTTTCCAGGGATATGTGCAGATGCAAGCTACCAGTGCCCAGAAAGAAGACTGAAGGAGCTGCTGCCATCACCTTCTCCCCACCCTCGCGACCCCCACTCCCACCCCCCCTCCCCCGACCCACACAGTCAGGCTTGGGAGACTGGAAGGGTTTCACTTCCGCCCGGCTGCAGGAACCACAAGTTACAGACTAGGTCGGAACTGGAATAATCACAGTCAAAATACACCCAGATGCTCTCACACACCCAGACGCGCGCGCATCCCCGGGCCATGGGGCGCACGTGAGCCCACACCCCGCGCACCCAGCCCTGCCTCTCGCCAGAGCATCCTCAGCAGCTGCCACAGAAGCAGCCTCCTCCTCCTCCTCTTCCTCCTCCTCCTAACGCCGCCGCCGCCGCTGTGATCTCCCATTCCCTCTCATCCTCCTTCCTCCTCCAGTTCCTGCTCCTCCTCCCATCCCCCGAGCCTCCTGCCCAGCGGCGAAGGGCAGAACCTTCGGCAGTGGCTCCCCTTCGCTCTGACCACGAAGAGGCTGGAACAGGTCTGTGCTGGGGGCGCTTTGTTGCGGGCTGCTGGAGCTCCCGTGGCTCCAAGAGCCGCCGGGAGGGAACGGGGCAGACGGGAGGGTAGATTATTTCTCAGTTTTCAGTCTTGCTCTATGAATAGATGGGGGGCGATAGGGTGGGAAGGCAGCTGGGTCCCTCTGCCAATTTGCCGTCCCTCTTGGTTCATGGCGAGGGAACGCTGAAGCTGCCCGGACTCCTGCCCCCGCCCACCCCTAGAGCTCTCTTTCTTTGCGTCCCCACTCCCTGCATCCACTTCCCAGGGCTGAGCTTTCTCTTGTTCTGGGAGCTCAGGGATGGGGGCGGGGAGAGATGGATGGAGTTGATCCAGCCGGGCACCTGGGTGCATGGGGCTTTGTTACACACAACAAAAACCAGTCAGCTTCCAGCTCCAGGCTAGGCTGCAGTCTGCCGGCGGTGTGGGGTGTGGGCCGGGCAGACTAGGGAAGTGAGAGAATGTGACGGGGCACTCCCTGTGTGTTACTGGGCACACAGGAATGCAGTGTTGTGTATCCGGGAGATGGCTTGGGTTTTGTGTAAGATTCAGTGTGAGTTGGAGTGGGGTGTGTGTGTGTGTGTGTGTGTGTGTGTGTGTGTACGCGCGCACGCGCCCTCGCGCCATGGGGCTGGGCTACTCTTGGCATTACATGTCCTTGGGTCTCATCCCATGCCAAGTCAGACTGCAGCAACACGCAGGTGGATCAGGTCCAACCTGTTCCGCCCACATTGGAAGGGTAATAATGGTTTCAAAGTGATGGAAATCCCCCCAACTGGGGCTGTTCCTTAGTACTTTCTGGATGTGAAATTTCGAGCCAGGTTGACCAAGCCTTACTAGACATCGTTATTTTTCTCCCAAAGATGCCCAACTTTCTTAGCAGGTTTTCCTCTCTCAGCCAATGAGAATGCAAAGCTCCCACAGTGATCCCTGAAGTGCCTTCCCTCAACCCCCTTTAATTAGCGGATCCTCTTGTCATGTCTTCCTTACTGCAGAGAAGTTAGTGATGTGCTAGGATGTAGCTGTGCGTTTGGAGAAAAAAGAGTAAACTAAATGCACTTATGTGTTAGCCATGAATTTGGTTTAGGGGTGTTTTTATTTTTCCTTGAACCATAAAGTGTGAACTGGTATGGTCGTTTTCTTTTTAATAAAAAAAAATCAATAAAAATGAACAAAACTGCTAAATCTTCTCTTTGAAATTTTTATTTGTGGTTTTAATAAAGCATTGTTTTTCAGAGTCCAAAAACATACAGTTAAGGGTAGTGATCAGTGAAAGAGCTGACATTCATTGCATACCTTCTATGTGATAGTAGCAATCTTACGTGTTGGAAGTATAGAAATGAATAAAACATCATCTCAGCTCGCAGGGATTGCACAGTCTGGTAAGCAAGATAGAGCGTGTGAACAGACAATTAGAGAAGAGTGTGACAAGGGGCAGGCAGGGTACTGTGGAAGCATGGGGGAGGGGTGCCTCACTGGGAAGGGGTTTGTGATCAAGAAAGGCTTCACTAGCAAGGTGACATTTGAGTCCAGTCTCAAAGAATTTATCCACCAGGTTGCTAAGTGGAGAATGGTATCCTAAGTTGAAGGAACAGCATGTATGAAGGCAGAAAGGTCATACTTAAGTAAGACTGCAGGGAGTCTTTGGAACTGTGATGGTTAAATTCTCAACAAACTCAGAATGAGTCTCTCTGGACTGGAATGACGATTAATGGTAAATCAAAAAAAAAAAAAGCCAGTTTTGCAGATAGATACGGATCAGAATACATCTATCTTAAGAAACGTCTGGCTCATTTATTAATATTAGTATGTTTTGCTTTAAGCAAATCTGATATATGTAATTGTGAGTCTGCAAAGCAAATGAACTGAATGGACAGTATTCACACTGAAGAATTTGTTGCTTTACAAAAGGATTCATAATCAGACCATCTTAATTAACAGTGCCTCTCTGACCTTTACAGTGATTTTTTTTTATTTCACCATATTATGGGGGTACAGATGTTTAGGTTACGAATGTTGCCCTTGCCGCTCTCCCCTCCAAGTCAGAGCTTCAAGCATGTCCATCCCCCAATTTTTTTAAATAAAAATCATTTATACAGAATTTTTCACATAGCCAATGCATGCGTAAATACAGGTATACCTGCATTACACTTACTTTTTACACCAAAAGTTACCAATTTCAATGCAGGCATTTTCCCTCATGCTGTGGATATTTAATAAATAGTAAAAGAAAAGATGAAAATTATAGTAATAAATTTAAATCCATTGACTGTGATCTTTTATCATTCAAATTGTGTATAAAATACAAATTAATGAGGACAGGCTCTTCAGGGACTCTTACATGTTAGATACTTTTAGTCGTGTCACTGGTAATTAACAATAGCACAAGATTTCTGTGCCTCATGTTAGTTTTGAAATGGATATATAATGACTATTCTAATACTCATGCAATTAAGCCAGAACAGGGGCACATTCTGAGTCTTCTATTTTGTTGTGTTGGTGCTGATTGCATACATAGGCTGATGAATGGCACTAGGAGTGAGACTAAGAGATTGATGATTTCTACTGGAAGAGCCTGGTGGGCACAAAATTATGCTAGTTAAGAGTGTGAGCTCTGAAAATGTGGATCAGCATCCTGAGCACCTCCCACCTTAAATGAAGACCAAAAATAACACTGGGTTCTATTTGAAAGGAATGTCAGCAGAAGTGGGTGGGCTCGAATTGATTTCCTTCCTAGTCTGGCCAATGCCCTGTTGCAAAGGAGATGATGGCCTAGGGTCCTTTGGGTGCCTCAAAGTCCTTTGTTCACTGGATGTCAATACCAGATGTTGTCAGGCAATATCTCTAAGATATATCCCCTACAGCTTGGGCTAGAATGGAATTGGTCTGTCTGCTGTGCTGATACTCTGATCAGTCTAGTGGCTAGATCAGTGGGTTCCAAAAAAGAGTAGTTCCACAGAATGTTAGTCTCTCTCTCACACACACGCGCACACACACACGTACACACACAGTTTTGTGGCCAAGTTAAGTTCGGGAAATTCTTGCTTAAACAGAAATGGTTTGTTTACTACAGGGCTTCTAAATACCTTTACTAGGCTAATGTAGATTGTGACTCTCCAGGAGAATAAAATATGCAGCATTTCTCAGATGTATTTGCTCACAGAACCCGGTGCTTCAACAAACATTTGGCTGGACTGGTGTTGAGAGAAACATATTGTGGGCAATGCTGGACAAGACCATTCTCAGCTGAGCTTGGAGTTCAGAGGTGGTTGGCATCTTGCTGGGTAAACTTGGATGACTGGCTTTGCCCCTCCAGGTTTTCCTTCCTTCCCCCATCTGTAAAGTGAGGCTGATAATAATCATGGCTCTTACTGTGATGGTGTGATGACAACTAAGATAATATTTCTGCAAGTACTTTGAGCTCCCTGGAAGAAAGACTCTATCTAAACTCAATGTTATTATGAAAGGGAAGTGAAGAATTAAGGCAATTATCCTGATAATTCAGGCCCCAATCCTGTTTTTCTGCTGACTTATTGGACAGACTGCCTCAGTTCTTTCCTCTGCTTTGACTGCAAAGACCTATCCTCATTCAACCTTGGGTGACTCAGTTCTCTAGGTTTATTTCCTTTCACGTCCTGAAAATTTCAGTGTGGCCTTTAATTTCCTGGTCCAGAGGTATCATCAGTACAACCTTCAGGAAAAGCCCATCAATCAGAATATGCCCTGCTGACCAGAGAACCCTGGAGGTGGGAATTAAGTTTAGTTGGAAAGTTGCTTTTATCCTTCAGACCCATTATCATTCAGAAGCAGTTTCAAACGACCATCTTGGAAGCTAGCTGTTGCAGGGTTCATCTCCAGTGGCCCCAGTGCCCAGTCTGGGCTGGAGTCCTGCTCGCAAGAGAGGATTCTTGAACACCAATTTCAGGGGTCCATTTCGTCAGTGGGAAGCTGAGACCATCTTTAAGGAAATTTAAAGGCAAAGGAAATAGCACTCATGTGACTATTGATCCTTCTTGGCTCTCTTGACTCCTATTAATTCCTTGGACCTTTTTACTTTACAAACTTCCTTGAAAGGGGAATGGAGCTCTTGTGAATTAATGGCTAATAATCATTGCAAACTGACTTTGGGGTAGAGACTGATACGGAGGCATTTGAGTTCCTGATTCTAGAGTGCTCTGTATACAGATTAGGCCTTCTTTGCCTGAATGCAGCAAGCTCTAGTTATGGTAGGAAGGATTTCTGTTAGCCACAAGAGACAACTGTGTGACTTGAAGACTCTGTGATGCTGGAAAGTGAGAGTGAAGTCATTTTCTGTTCTGGAGAGCTTAGGAGATGCCTGTCCTGTGGGGCAGATTCATAGAATGGTAGAGCTGCAAGTGCCTTTAGAAGTTCCTCTGGTATAAACCTTCTGTTTGGATGAGGAAAATGAGGACCAGAGAAGTGAAGTGAGTAGCCTAAGGTCACACAGCTACCACATGACAGAACAGAAGTCACTGTAACAGCTAAAACTCAGATGTGTCACCTCCTAGTACTCCTATGTTAGACCTAGCCCTCTTCTTGTGTAGTTTGGGAGAGTGTGAGTTGGGTTGTTGAGTGGGACTTGGAGGTCATGTCCAGCCCTGAGGTGGGTGGGCTCTCACATGGCAACTTTAACAGAGGGACAGGTTTCTGGTGGAGCCCTAAAAGGCCATGTTTCTCCCTCTTCCTCTCCATTCCTCTTGAGTGTACAGTTGTCTGACTCACCAAGCCAAGCAGCCGTTTGAAAACCTGAGGATTGGGTGGGTGTTCTGCCCTAAATTCCAAGTGGATGACTCAGTCATCCTAGTCTCTCTACCTTGGTGGTTATTAATTAACCTTTTTGTAGGCCAAGGGCCCCCTCGAAAGTCTAATGAAAGCTATTGATGCACTCCCCAGAGCCTTTATCCACCAACATGTGCATTAAATTTCAGGGCTGTGTAGGTCCACAGCTCCTGCTCTGCTTGCAGTTGGTGTTGGTACACAGCCTGGGGTCACTGAGAGATGCTTCCTAAATACAAAAGGTTCCCAGAGGTGAAATTGTCAACCTTAATTTGGAGGGGATTGGAAGTACTGGAATGAGCCTTGTGCCAAATAGACTGGTGGAGGGGGAGTTAGAGTGGAATTTCTTTAGGATAAAAGATTGGGATTGAATTCTGAACTTGAGGTAAAAACAGAAAAGGAATTTAAATAAGCTAATCATATCCTCTTCCCCCAACCTTATGAACCAAAGTGGGCGGGGTAGAGGTGGGGAGAAGGCATGGTGGGAAGACTGGTGGGAGATTTGGGAGGATGGGAGAGAGGGTCAGTCCAGAAAGGGTGGCAATCATGCCATATTTGAGGGAAATGGAAACTCTTCTAAAAGAACAGGACAACTCTTCCACTTCTCTCCAGCATTTCTTACCCTTGTTTAACCTCTAAATAGCAAAATCTCATGGCTTTGGGTATTAGAAGTTGACTTCGATGCTGGAACACCATGTCCTTGAAAAGGACATCTTTAGAAGCTGAGAGTGGGAGCTGGACATTGTAAGGGAGTGGCACAGCACACGTCACTTCTTGTTTAAAAAGATTATTTTTATTATCAAAAGAATGCATGCTCATTCGCGCTTGTAAAAATAGAAATACGAAGTAGAACGTTCCTGGTCTCTCCAATACTGATTCCTGATCATGTCCACAGTTCGGTATGTATCATATTGTTCATGGTTTTATGGATATTCATATATGTATTCATGTGCATAAAATAATCAAAGATGCGACTATATACTGTTCTACAACATGCTTTTTACTGAACTATGTATCTGGAAGTCTTGTCCTGGCAGTATACATCTAGCTATTTCATTCTTTTTAATAAGTACATAGTATTCCTTTATATTACTGTGACATCATTTCTTTAATCCAGTCTTTTGCTGATAAATTTTTATATTATTTCTAATTTTTTTTACATTATTGAATATTGGTGCAGCATGCCTCCTTGTATTTGCATCTCTGCATACTACTGCAAGCGTTTTTGTCATATAAGTTCACAGTAGTAAAGTTACCGGTTCAAAGAGTTTGGTTTGCACATCTCTGATTTTAATAGAGCCTGCCAAATCGCCCTCCAGGAAGGCTATAGCGATTTACATTCCCACCAACAATGGCCATTTCTCCACGCTCTTCCTCACCAATTTCAGATATTATTGATCTTTTTAATCTTTGACAGTGTGAAGACTGAAAAAAATCTCCTTTTTTCCCTTTGCATTTCTTTGAGTACTAATGAGGTTGAACATCTTTTCATATGTTTATTGGCCATCTGTATTTCTTCTTCTGTGCTGCCATTTCATAGCCTTTGCCTGTTTTTCTATTGAGTTGTTCTTTTTTGTTTTGATAACTGGGACCTCTTTATATATTTTGAATAGTAGCTATTTAACTGTTATCTAGGTTGAAAATACATTAAGAAGGTTATTATTTGTCTTTTAACTTTGGTTTGGGTGTCTTTCACCCAAATGTTTATGATTTTAAAAATCATAATTGTCAATCTATTCCTTTATGATCACACAAACAATGGCACAATTGAACATCCATGCAATGTATGTATCCAGTTAGCCCATTATTTTTTAAAGATAAATTCCCAGGATTAGATTCGTTCAGTTAATTTTTTTCCAGATATTGCCAAATTGCTTTCTAAAATGTTTATACCAATTTACATTCCAATCACAGTGTATAAAAACACATTTTCCCCTCCTCTTGATGTCTTTTGAAAATTCAGGATTTGGTTCTTAAATCAAGAGCTAGGCTGGAATTCATATTTGACACCAGGAAAAGCTGGGATCAGAAATCCCTAACTGCACATGGAACACATGTAATACATGTTTCACCTTCAATTATTTAAGCAAACATGCTTTTTAATTCATTTCCAGCTACAACTGTGTCGAAAGCATTTTCCAACATCAAATCTCTCTAAATTCACTGTGAAATGAATGGCCATTTAGGATCATCTCTGCTGACAGCAGCCACAGCAGCAGGGAATAACAGACTAACTTTAGAGCTCTACTTTGTCTTAAGACATTTGGGAAAGAACTACTGCTGCATCTTCACTGACCTCTGAGGTCAGCTAGATTGGTTCCAGAATGTTCCAGAGGCCAAGTGATGAGTAGGAATCAGCTTCTCTCAAACTTGGCTTCCTGCAAAGAGGACTAGTTTGAGGTCCTCCCATGAGAAATTATTCTAACAGAAATAAACAGTGATGTCACCCTCTGCAAAGGGAATAGTGTGCAAACAGGTACAGGTGTAGCTTTTTGCCTTACTCTGCCTGGGCTTGCTTCATCTTCTTGTATCTCTTTTCTGCCAACATCCACATATGGTCGAGGGGATTTTGGTGTTCACTTTAGGCCAAGGGTAGAGTCTATGGATTAGGAAAAGATGGAAATCGGAGTGGTCATTTTGTGTGGCTAAAGAATGTCTTTTTTCTGAAGAGCACAGTAGCAACCATAAAATCCTTTTGGGGTGGCAGAGCAATGGGGAAGCATGAAAGAGTGGTGACAGCTATTGCTTGCCAATTTTACAAATGAACATATCTGGAAAGGAGAAATGTTCCAAGAGTTGGACATTGCTAGAAAAGGCTCCTGACATATCTCCTAACACTTGCTAGGTAAAAATTTGGCAACTTCTTGCCTCTGGGGATAGATGAGGGTGCCTTTAAAGTGAAGTTTTCTTATCTGTTAGATTTAAGAACGCCCTTTGTACTTATCCATCATTTATTTTACCTAGTGTGATACTGGCACAGCTCACCCCTGGGATGCTTTTGAGCTGTCAGAAGATGGGTGGGTTATTGTCCCCAAAGGAATAATTTGAATTACTTCAACTATTGACAATTATGAGTTGTGGTTTCCCACTTACCTCAAAATCTTTGTATTTGGCAAATGACTTTAGATCCTATCTGATATTTGTGTTTCTTTTCCTTTTGAGTGTTTGTACTAGAGTGAGGATAGTTCATAGTTCATATTATGGCCAGATAATAAAATTATTAATCTTTGCTGTCTTGGAAAAAATAATTTTAGCTGTTATGCTAATAACTATCCCATTTTAAAGCTGGGGTATCTCTTCTTCAATGCTGAATAATTTAAAACTGAAACATCAAAGCCACAAATATGGTCCGTACACATAAATCATATGATACATTACTCCTTTATTATGGTCATAAGATGAAAGGCCATCTTTTCTTTTTAAAACTATGCTTGGTGCTTTCAGCAGAACCAGGGATTCTCATGGTTTTTTCTCACTATTGAATTATTCTGCAAAGGTAGCATTGCTTTTGAACTCTGATTAGAACCAGGAAGGTACATCTGTCATCATACTTAATCCAAAAAGGAAAATCTCATTAAAGAAGAGACAAAAAGAGTTGGCATATGGAGCTTACAATGAATTGGGAGGCAGAAGTCCTGGGTTCCAGTTCTGGTTTTGCTATTAATTAACTGCATGACCTTGGACAAGTGCTTAAGTGTCCCTGAGCTTCAGATTCCTCACATATAAAATGAGGGCATAGTTAGGAATAGATGACCCATATTATAGTTCCTTCAATTTAAACAAAGCATTCTCATCTCCAAAGTCAAATCTTGCTTTGGGACAGAATCATTGGGGGTACTTTTAAAAAATATATTGCAGGCCCCGCCTTAACCAACTGAATCTGCAACTCCAAGAATAGACACAGGAAATTTGTTAACTAGGTTCTTAGGTGATTTGGGAGAAGACTAGGAGCCCTTCCCAAGGTAAGTTTCAGGAGGCAAGATCTCCTGGGTTTTTTGGCCTGAGGGAATGACAGCATTTTCTAAAGTGAGGAAGTCCAGGTTCACCCAGTAGCCCTGGCTTAGAAATCTATGAGATGAGACTGCACTTGAGGAGGCCAGGTTTTGACTTAGTTCTCTGGGGCTGGGGAGGTTTCCGCAGAGGTGAGTGGAAAACAGAGTGTTCTTTTTAATAAAAGCAACTGTGGATGAACAAACTGACCATTCAATCATGAGCATATTTCAGGTCTTTTGGCACAATACCTGCAGTAGAAGCATTATTGACAAAGGACAAAGTGATTTCCATAACTCTTAGACCATTTTGGCCCAAGCTTTCCTTTGAATCCCTTTTCAAGTTTCTATTACTTCTTTGGCTTTTTCAACTCTTGCTTCTCTTCTCTTCCTTAAACTCACAGTGTTGTAGTAGGTTTCTCCTTCTTGAAACACTCTAGCTTTTTATGCTACCCTACCCTCACTACATTTTAAATACCTTCTCCCTACTCTTCACCCCCTCCCTTGATCGCATCACTGATTCTGTTTGCTTTAGCCATAGGCACTCTCTCAATACCATCTTGCCCTCTAAATGCCAAAACGAAAGGAGTTAGCACCAATGTACCCTCAGTTGCCCCATTATTTCCTTGTGTCCTTTCAGCCCTTCACTTAATTATGGGGAAGTTGGAGCTAGGGAAATGCTACTCCAAGGCAAACTTTCTGAGACAGTAAGTCTTTCTTTTTATATACAACTTACATTTAGGAAGCATTTGCTGTGTGCCAGGTACTGCACTACTTTCTTTGCATGCGTTCTCTCATTTAATCACCTCCACAACTGTATTAGATCAGAATGATTAGCATTTCCACCTTACGGAGGAGGATATTGAGGCTCAGAGCAGGTAAGTCATTTGCACAAGATCATTCAGCTGGCGAGTAGCAAAGTGAATCTGCCTGTCTGGTCCTGGGGCCTGCATGGTAAAGAGTATTCTGCTACTGAGGGCTCCCCATGGTAATAAGACTGTGTTACACCAGAGCCGAATGTATTAAGCAACAGATTTTCTTGGGTGTGACCAGTCTGGGCCTTGAAGTAACTTAAAACACTTAAAAAGCGGCGGGGGGGGGGTGAGGGGGTTCATTTTAATGGCAGTGCAGTGTTGCCAGAGTTATGTATCATCATATGGGTGGGGCTAGACTAGTTTGATTCTTGAGAACTGATAACTGAGTAAACCTGTAAATATTGGCATTGAGAGATGAATTCCTGAAACCTCTGTGACTATTGTTAGTTTCACAGATCATGGGAATATGAAACATACTTTTGTTCTCCTCCTCCTACTTCCATCAGGAGGCCAGTGCCAAGGGTACAGACAACCTCTGGGAGGTAGAGAGTGACTTCCTGGGTGCTCTCAGCTGAAAGGGACTGGGTGGGGAGAGACAGGGGAGAGCCCAGAATAGGGTGAATAGGATGAATAACAGTCTTGTTAGATTGGATTCTTGGGTTTCAGCTCACTAGAGTTCTTCTTGTTTGAGTCTCACTATCAAACCTGCAGCTTGCGGCGAGCGGTATTTGGCATTCACCGACACAGACTCATTAAACTAGGATTGAGAGGATTCAAACTCACGAGCACAACAAAACCATGCACTGCAATTTCCAGAATATACCTACAGGATGGAGTCCATCCTCAAACCCTAACCTAATGCCCCTTTTGAAGGAGCCCAACTTTTCACTTTGACTATAGTGTAGGACATAGAGCAATTTAACATTGCTGCACAGAAACAGATCATATGTTTTCTTTCTCTTGGCTCTTTCTTAGAAAGATCTTGTACTGGCTAGAATTTCTCTAAAAATCCCCTTCCAGTTAGAGCCCTCAGAGGAGGACTTGAATACATTTTCTGCAGTGTCTATCCTCTTTATTGTCATTTCCAGTCATGAGAATCAATAGGCATCAAGAAACCAAGCTCTTGTAAGGCCTCAGTTGTTTGCTTCATGTCTAATGCCAGACAAGTCACTCCGCTTCTCTAGGCCTCAGTTCTTTCATCGGTAATGATCCTGATTCTCCCTTCTCCATGGAGATATTGGAGCAGTCACATCACGAAAACGGACTACTTTGAAAAGGAAGTGGTCCAAGATATACAAATGTGAGTATTTTCATGTTTTCCCTGGCAGAAGAGATGTTTTGGAGTAAAAAAGAGGGTAGGGTAAAGGTTAAAAGGATCATTTGCTCAAGTTCAAATCCCCGCTCTCTCTCCTACTAGCTATGTAGTCTTGGAACGTTTCTTAACCACCCAAGTGCCTTGGCTCTGGAGAATGGAAAGAGTAATATTAGTACCTACCTCACAGAGTTGTGGTGAGGAATCAAAGAGATAATCTATGTCCTCCCCATACATAGTGCTCATTTATCCACTGTCATTTACAGCGGTTATTTTTTTATTTATATTATGAATGCATGAAGCTCTATGGAGAGGATTGAGTCCTGGCTCAGGCACTAGGGACAGTCACTTAGCCTCACTAAGCCTCAGTTTCTTCACCTGTGTGATGGGAATAATAGTTGTAGCTACCTCTTAGGGTTCCTTAGGGAATAAGCAAGATAATTTCTGTAAAGTTCTCAGGACACCACTTGGTTTGTAGATGTGCTCAATAAGGTATTGCTATTATCAGTCAGTTGCTGTCCTCAGTGACCCTGTAGGTCCTTTGGCCTCTGGCTTTTCAGTGTCTGGGCCACCTTTGGGCCTAGGTTTCATCCCAGCAGAGATTTCTGATGCCTATGAGGTATATATTGTTTAAGCTAAGCAGAGGAGATGACCTTTTTGCATGGGGAGCTCCTGAGACTGAGAGGGCTTCCTACAAAAGCATTCCACAATGTCGCACTGGCTGCTTCTGGAGAGCAGCTGATTCCCTGGGCTCAAAAATGGTTCACACAGTGACAAAAATGGGGACAAATGAGACCCTGCTTAGCAACTCTCACAGGAGCCTGGCCCCATGCAGCATAAAGTTTCATCAGTGTCCCCTCCATACCTACCCTGTCAGCTGCACTAGCTGTGTATTTCCTTCTGGCATTCCTCCAAGACAACCAGCCAGAGAGCCCATTATCTCTTCCCCAGATATAATATTAATAGTATGTCGAATAAGGCAACTGGATGCTGCCATAGTGACAATTCCTACCTGATCAATAGAGCTGGAAATTGAGCCCTGGTGACAGGGCCTGCCTTGAGAGGGGACACCTCCCAAGGTATCACCTGCCTTAGCCTGGTGACCAAGCAATCTGCCCTGCCCACTACTGGCTGTGTACCAATCTCTGGGCCTTTCCCTATACATTAATCCTCATCTCTGGGGTCCCAAAGTGATCATTTTAGGCAAATTCAGCCTTCATTGGATTCCCCAATGTCTCTGGCTTAGTTCAGGCCCTCATTATTTCTTGCCTGAACTATTTAATATTATTATTGCTGCTTCTTTTAATGCTAGAACAGTAATAATGACTAACACTTATTGAGTGCTTATTATGTGCTAGGCACTGTGCAAAGCATTTACATGCATTATGTTATTTAATAGTCACAACAACCCTGTGAGGTAGGCACTATTATTCCTACTTTACAGAGGAGGAACAATAATAACAGTTAATATTTATGGAGTGTTTACTATGTGCTAGGCACTATGGCAACTCCCTTACACATATTTTCTCATTTAATCTTCATAATAACTTTACGAGGTAGGCATTATTATTACCCCTAGAGATATCTGAAGGCCTTGAGTAGTGAGAGGCCAGATGGGAACCCAGACATCTATGGAATATTCAGATAAGTTACATGACCCAGGAGGACTTCGGATATACTTTGACAAGTCCTTTCTCACCATCCCTTTTACTTCCCCACCAGGTGCTTGGGTACTGTAGACATTGCTCATTCTGAATCTTGCCAGGGCCCTGGCCATGGCTGGAAATAGGAGGGCCATGTCAACCCTAACTGCTAGCAGCTAAGGAAGAGTGGTGCATCCTGCCCACCCTGGGTTATTTTGGGAATGGTTGGGATCAGGATAGGGTAGAGGCATGGTGGGAGTTGCCAAATAAAGGTCACACTTCTTAGCCTGGAGTTTTAGGCTTTCAACTATATCACTATAATTGGCTATAATGTATATTTCTAATAGTATCTACCCGATAGTAGATATAGTACAGACCCTGTACTCCAGCCACACTGGGCTACCCTGATCTACAGAACACATCTTTCACACAAATTTCCATGCCTTTGTTGATAATGTTTTCCTACTGGGTCTTCTCCAAAAATCCTTCTCAGAGGCCGGGTGCGGTGGCTCACGCCTGTAATCCTAGCACTCTGGGAGGACAAGGCAGGTGGATCGTTTGAGCTCAGGAGTTTGAGACCAGCCTGAGCAAGAGTGAGACCCCGTCTCTACTAAAAATAGAAATAAATTAGCTGGACAACTAAAAATATATAGAAAAAATATTACCCAGGCATGGTGGCGCATGCCTGTAGTCCCAGCTACTCGGGAGGCTGATGCAGTAGGATCGCTTGAGCCCAGGAGTCTGAGGTTGCTGTGAGCTAGGCTGATGCCACGGCACTCACTCTAGCCAGGGCAACAAAGGGAGACTCTGTCTCAAAAAAAAAAAAAATCCTTCTCAGACCATCTCACTTTTTTATTCCATTCTTTTATTCATTCATCCTTTCATCCCAAGGACACATGTTGATCATCTACTATACACTAGGTTCTGTGCTAAGCATTTACAATGCGATTATAAGCAAAACACACATAAGCCCTGTCCTTATGAAGCTCACAGTCTAGTGGAGGAAACGGACATTAAACAAATAAACCCAGACATGTTGGAATATGTGCTTTGAAGGAAAAGAACAAGGTGGTATGAGAGACAATAACAAGTGAGACTTCATTGAGATTGGGGGAAAACATGAATGAAGGCCTTTCTTGGGGGAAATAACATTTGAACTGAAGCCTCAAAGATAAATAAATATTAACAAAGAGGGTTCTATGCAGAGGGAACAACTTGTGCAGAGATCTTGAGTGGGGGAGCTTGCCAAATTCAAGCAACTAGAAGAGACAGTGAACCAGGGAGAAAGTAATGCACCATGAAGCTGGAGACCATGCAGGACCTTGCAGGCCACAGTAATGGATTCTGTCTTTATGCTGAGTACAGGGGGAAGCCACTGAAGTATTTAAGTGTGGAATCAAAATAATGTAATTCATATTTTTAAAATATCACTTCAGCTGCTATATAAAATTGACCTGGAGAGTGGCAAGAAGACAAAGAGGGCTAGGTCAGGAGGCGATGACAGTGGTCCAGGATGAGAGATGTTGGTGTCTAGACTAGGTGTGGCAGTGGCCACAAAGAGAAGAGCAGATTCAGATATGTTTCTGAGCTAGAACTAAAAGGGCTTGCTGATAGACTGGATAATGGGGGCTGAGAGGAGAGAGGAAGCAAGGAAGACTTCCATGTTTCTGGCTTGAGCAACGTGATGGATGTCCATTTCTGGGCACAGGGAAGTATCCTGAAGCAGATTGAGAGTTGAGCTTTCCTATTGAGCCATATTTGGTCTATAATGGTCGTTTAGCATATATCTTATACGATCTTGTTTTGATGATAGTTAACACAAGCATTGTTGTCTCCCTAGGTAGATTTTGAACTCCTTAAGGACACTGCGTATGTTTCACTCATATCCATTTCCTGTAAAGTACCCAAGACTTGATGTATTGAATATTGACTGATTGATTAATTAAGGGAAGGAGTTCCTTTCTATTTCAACTTTTACTCTTCTCATTAAGGCATGGGACATGACTCTGGATTAAGCCTTTTTATAAAACAAATATGACACTCTCGAAGAAATACCTGCTTTGATACAGACTTTGCACTTAATCATCTTTTGAGCAATTATTGCTGTGTTGGCGTGACACACAGGGCACTCCTAACTTTGGTCTGCAGAATATCCTTCAGTAGTGCAGTGAAGGCTGTATGGTCACAGAAGAATGGCCTCATGGGAGTGTGTAGGCTAGCTCAGGATGGGCAGAGCCAAAGACCAGAAGTGGCCTGAATTGTTCAGGCAGTTGGTTTCAACTCTGGGACAACTTCATACTGACAATTTCTTTCCAAAGGGGTATCCTCAGAATTTTGAGACCTCTTAATTCCTCTTAATGTCTCTCCTTTCATGCCATCTCCTGCCACTGTCCCAAATGTAAGTCCCTTTCCTCTGCTGAGAAAGTTTCATCCCCACAGGTGTTTGTGCTTTCTCTTCACACTCCATCATCTCTCCCAGGCTTTTGGTCTGTGCCCTTTGAGACCTACGTTACATATCAACGAACTCCCCTGGCCTTTCACCCTCTTGCAGTATGATCTACCTCAGCACATCCCAGTGCTGGCTGCACGTTAGCATCACCTGGGGAGCTTTTTAACACATACTGAAGCCTGAACCCCGTCCCTAGAGATTCTGATTCGATTGCCCTGAAGAGGGGCCTGGGTTGCCACACTTTTTAAGAGCTACTCCTGGTGATGCTAATGTGCAGTCAGGTTTTCACACCACTGATACCTGCTTTCCTTACTGACACATCGACTCTCTTGTAGCTTTATCAAGCATAAGCTGTTCATCTTCCTGGGCTGCACATTCCACAGAGCTCAAGAGTGATGTTCACACTCTCCTATTTCCCCAGCACAATTTTCAGGCCTTTTGTGTTCATCCAAAAAAGAAAAAAGAAAAGGAAAAAAAAAAGAAAAGAAAAAAAAAGAAAAGAAAAAAAAGAAAAGAAAAAAAAAGAAAAGGAAAAAAAAGAAAAGGAGGAAAAAAAAGAAAAGGAAAAAAAAGACAGCAGATAACAAAATTAAATACAAACTAAATTTATTATTATAAAAATTGTTTTAAAAGCAAAAATTACATCAATGCTCCCTGGAGTTGTCATACCATGCCCACTAGTCTCTTTTGTCATCTCTTGTCTTCCTCATGCACCCACACTTTTTTTGGACCGGTTTTTCATCTTCCTCTCAAACCTAAGGCCTGCTTTTTTCCTTGATAATGGTAGTGGCCCTGTGGATAATCCATCCCACATCCTGGACTCATGATTCTTTCATTCCTTTCCCAAATATTTATGAAGAGCCTATGTCCCAGGCACTGTTGTAGGTGCTAGGTAGATAGCAGTGAACAAATGGACAAAAATCCCTGCCCTTGGGAGGTTTATGATAGGGGGCAGGGGGTGGGAGTGGGGGAGATAATCAAGCAATCACTAAACAAACAAATAAATAAGGATAATACATAGAATGTCAAATGGTAATAAACATTATGGAAACAATTTAAGCAGGGGATGAGGTAGGGAATGCTGGGAGAGAGAGATCAATTTTAAATATGGGGGAAGGTTATTTTCACAAGGGTATCTTTCGTTGAGCTATCCATGCAAATATCTTGTGGGAGAGCATTTCAGGTAGAACAGCAAGTGCGAATGTCCCGAGGCAGGAGCATACTTGGCTGTGAGGGGGTGAGTCTGGTTGAAGCTGAGTTAGAAGATGAAGTCAGGGTGGTAACATGGGGACAGGTCTTATTGGGCCTTGTAGGAAATTGTAAGGACTCTGATTCTGACTCTGAATGAGATGGTGAGCCACTGGAGGGGAGAGTTCTAGGTAGAGAATAGGATAGGGTCTGACTTATGTTTGAATTTTCTTTAATATCATTTATCTCCACTCATCTTTGTCTCAACTTCATTTTTTTTTTATTTCAGCATATTTCGACTTCATTTTGATCATTGCCATCAAAACCCATTGCCAACTCCTGGGTTTTGTCCCTAAACTGCTCTCCCTCTGGAATCTTAAACTCAAGCATTGTGATTGCCAGAGCTGGTATATCCCCTTTTTCATTCTAATTGTACGCTCTCTTTCTCCTCAGCTCATTCTCTCATCTCTTGATTCTACCAAGGTCTTCCTGGGTATCAGCCCCTTCTGGCTTCCCTTCTTTCCCTCTCCCTCCTAAAGCTCATGGCGCATCGTTTCCACCAATTCTCATGTGTCAACATTTTTGCCTGCTTATCCTTATACTACACGGGGTCAGCAAAGCTCAAACCAAAGATCATTTTAGTGGATCTTGGTCTTGGCTGCACATGAGAATGACCTGGTACATTTAAAAACATACTGATATCTGATTTCACTGGTCTAGGATGGGGCCCAGATGTAGGTATTTTTAAAGTTCCCCAAGTGGTTTCAATAAGCAACCAGATTGAGACACTCTGGACTAAGCTAGCATCTGCCTCTTCTCTTTCTATATATCGACACCTGAGCGGGAAACCAATCTCAATTGCTTCCTGCAAACTGCTTGGAAATGTTACAAAGTGACCTTAGTAAGCTACGTATCACATTTCTCTCAATGTTAAACTAACCTGCACCACTGTCCCCCAGCCTTCAACTCCAGTTTTGTCCCTGTCTCTCCCAGAAGATGACTTCATTTCCCATTTCATAGAGAAAATAGAGGTTTCTGAGGTCTTAACCTCCTGCCCTGCTACCTCAAACCTAGATGTATCTGTATCTACTTTTATTCTGTTCTTTCCTCTGATTTTTCTGAAACTTCCCTCCCTTTTATGGTTCTTCAACATCTCACTCACTACTGGTTCCCTTCAAAATATCTACATTCTCTTTTGTCTTTAAAAATGTTCTATTGAACTCTATATCCTCCCTCTCTAGCTACTGCCCTATGTCTCTTTTTCCCTTCCCAGCCAAGCTTCTTGATAAAGGAGTCTGCTTAGCCTACCTCCATTTTCTTACCTTCCATTCACTTCCTCAGTCCATTGGAATCTGGTTTCTGCTCTCACGAAACATCTTTTGCCATGGACACCAGTGATTTCTCAACTGACAAATCTAATGAACATTTCTCAATCTTTTACCTTACTTGGTGTTTCTGACTCATTAATTTATACTGCCTTCCTTCCCGAAAATCTGTTCTCCCATGGATTCCGTGACACTATTCTTTCTTGACTCACCTCCTACTTCTTTGGCTGCTTCTTGAGCTCTTCTTCCTTTTCCCAGACCTGAAATATGAGTCCAGGAAAATATGAAGAATATCTCTCTCTTTCTTTCTCCTTACTACTTCACATTTTTCTTCACAATTGTATCCATGCCTATGGCTTCAACTATCACCTACTTGCTTATGACTCCCATATATATACGCTCACCATAGATCTCTCTCCTGAGCCCTAGATGTGCTTATGGGACTGTCTATGGGCTGTCTCCCTGCCTGGAAATTCCACAGGTACCTCAAAGTCAACGTGTCCAAAATTGAACTTGACCTTTTATATACTCTGACTCCACTACACCAGAAAACTTAGTCATCCAAGATTTCTCCTTCCTTTCTCTCATCTTCCACAATTACAAACCCTCCCAAATCTATCTCTAAAATCTTTCTATTATCTATTTGCTCCTTTGCATCTTGACTGTCACTTCTCTAGATTCTCATCATCTCTCATCTGGACCATTATCATATCTTCCTAACTGGAGTGCCTGCCATTATAGCAGCCTCCTTCAAGCTGTCTTCTAAACCTGAACAATATTTCCACCATGCAAAACTTGTCATGTTACTTACCTGCTTGTATGCCATTAATGACTTCTGGGGACTCATAGCAGTGGTTCCAGGGTCCCTGTGTGTATTCTGGGATGAAGTTGGGAGACAGCAGGCTGAGTAAACCACTTAACAGGGTAAAACCCCTAATTTAACTAGGGCGACTGTGATTTGTGTCTGTTTATCATCCTGGGTTTCTGAGGACATTTTCTATTAGAATGAAAATTCTACAACCAGAAGAAAAATCTGAATGCCATTGATGTTGACCTTCACAACAAACTAATAAGTTTACTATTTATCGGGAATAGAAAAGTACCTCTTACGTCAAGAGCATGAAAGCTTCATAGGCCTTGTGTCCAGAAATTATGTCCCCTCCAGATGTGTTAATTTGGTTACAAAGCCCAGACCGAGGCCTCTCACAGCTTGATGTGACTTTCTGTGAGTGTCGTAAGGCCATTTCTCTGCCCTTTGGGATTGCTGGTGCCTGTCAGAGACACGCAATGCAGACCTCTGCCTGAAGAACATGCATGGCCTTGATGCAGGCACCATTCCTGATCAGCCTCAGGTATCAAATTGCATACAGTTCTGTAACTTGCATTTCCTACTTAACAGATCTCTAATATCCTCCCAAGTGATTAAAGAGCCTATTTAAAAGCTGTAGAATAGTCCATTAAATGAAAGATTGTTACATGTTTTCTTTGTGAAATGAAATTCTGTTCCTTCTATCAGAACTGGGAGAACCTTAGGACATCCTGTCCAGCTCCCATGCTGTGACCCCCATGGGAACCGATTCCCAGTGAGCTCTTAGTTCTCACGACAGCTCGGTGGCCCTAATTTGCTCTTCCAAATTGTGATTAAACTCAGGCTGTAGGCTTTTCATCTGCATTCAGGAAAGGGGAAAATGCACCTTCTTACCTATAAAAAGGGAAATTTGGCATTGACAAATCTGGTGGTTTCCAGTCCCATGCAGTAAAATTGTCTTCATTCATTCAGTTTAGAGAACATTCATGGTGAGTCTGGGGCCATATCCTGGCTTCACCTGAGCCTCTAAGTGTCATCTCTCCCTAAGCAAACATTCTTATCACAACTGCTGTTAAGTAAAAGCACTGAGCTGAAAATTAGGTTTTCATCAGCTTCTAAAACTGATTGGACCACTCAATTTACTATGTGACCTTGGACAAGTCACTAAACAATTCTCATCTGAACAAGGAAAGGACAGTGTTGGGCCAGATGATCGCTGGGATCCCTTTCAGCTCTGATACTGGGAGTCTTTGATTCTAGGAGATAATTGATGTGAAATGCTTTGAAAAGTTCAAAGTACTATGTAAATGTTAGGTGAATTAATTAAAGCTACTGCTTGAAGTTCCCATAGCAGCAGCAGAAGAAGTAAAGGGCCCTTCCTGATTAATACACAACTGGGCAAGTCAACATCTGAATCATCTGAAGTTGAAAGGGTAGTGTTGTTTACTAGGGAGAAAAATATTAATAAGGGCTATTATTTATTGAGACATGGCCATACACAGAAGAGTATGCTAGTCACTTTCATATACATTTTTGTTATTCATTCCCACAGTAAATTTATCATTATCATTATTTTTGCACTTTTACAAATGAGGAAACTGAGGTTTAGGGAGGTTAAGTGATTTGGTTGAGGTCACGCTCCTAGTAATTGATGAAACTAAGATTTGAAGCATGATTTTTTTCTGATTCAGAAGCTCAAGTATTTTCGAGTATGAGAAAATGTGAGATCCAAGGCCTTGTTTCACCTAGTATTTCTCAAACTTTAATATGCATATGAATCACCAGGAGATTTCGCTACATTCAAATTGCTGATTCAGTAGATCTGGGGGAGGGTCTGAACTTCTCTGCATTTGTAACAGACCCGCAGATCTCCTTGATGTAGCAGGTCCATAAACCACACTTTCAGTGGCTAGGAGCTAGAGGCCTTTATATAGGAACCCCCTGGCCTACATTTGCTGCTGGAGCAGGGCTGCACAGGCTGTACACTGCACAATTCCAGGGTACAGCGTTTGCATTATAGTCTCTGCGCAGTGTGCCTTCTAGAGTTGCGTGCTGTGGTGCAACTGCCCTGGACTGAGACTGTGGTGAGTAGTAAGTAAACCTATAGGATCTACCGCCACCTGGGCCATGTCTGAAGAAAGGGAAGTGCTCTTTCCCCCACAAATGAAAAACTGATCAGTGCAGTTGAGAAAAGAAATGCAAAGCCGGTCTGCCCACAATGAGGGTGGCCCATTTGGTGTTCTGAGGCAAGATGGGGAGGAGGGGGAGAAGGAAGCTGGCTGGCTGGCTGGCTGGCGTGGCCGGCTCCATTCTTATGCTAACAAAGCCCTGATTCCAGGCCGCAGCTGCAGCTTGTGTGTGGGGGCTTGGGCCATTCATAGCAGCTTGCTTTACGAGTGCCAGACCCCCAGAACAGGTGCGGCCCCACTTGTTATTTTGTGCAGCTCTGACCGTCCAGACAGGGAGCTGATTATCACTGTGAATCAGGGATTACTGTTGATATTCCAGCTTCTCCCAAACAAAGGGGCCAGCCTTGAGACAGCTGTCTTTTCTGGCCACAGTGAGGCTGACTGCCCTGAAGGCCATGTGGGCCTCGCGGGGAGGTGGGTTTGCATTGGAAATGGAACAGACGAAAATCAGACCCAGGTAGGCAGTTCTTCTGGGATAGGCCAAGGTGTCTGAGTCAGGAAGTTTGGGAGCCTAAGGTGACATTCCCCAAGCAGGAGATCAAAACCTATAGAGATGTCTCTAAACTGCCCTCCTCTGGTCAGGGGGCTGCTACTCTAGCCCTCTCTTAGTCTGAGGTCTGTTGCAGTGGCTAAGGGTGAGGGAAGGGCAGCTGGCTGACATTGTGTCCTTCCTCCTTTGCTCAGCCTCAACACCAGGCTTTGGGAATAAGGAAATCAGCTTCTATTCACAGAAAGGAATACAGGAGCCTGTAGCACTGTGGTTAAGAACACCAGCTTAAGGGCGAGGCAGTCTGCATCCAGAGCTTAACTGCATGAGTTTAGGCAATCATTTGATTTCTCCAGGCATCGGTTCTGTCACTTCTCATAGAAGAATAACAATAATTCCTCCTTCGTGGGGCTATTGTGAGGATTTATTATTAATAATAATTAAAGCTAACACTGAGAGAGCACCTACTGTGGACTAGGCACTCTTTGTAAGCACTCTAAGTGCTGTAATTCACCAAATCCTCAAAATGACCCCATGAGAGAGGACCTCTTATTATCCCCATTTTATAGATGCAGAAACCAAGGATTGAAGGGGTTAAGTAACTTATCCAAGCTCACACAGCGGGTAAGCAGGAGAGCTGAGAATTGAAGCCAGGTATTCTGCTCCAGAGGCCACCTCTTACGCACTGTGCTTTACTGCACAAAGTCAAAGAGTGGTGAGCACAGTGTCCAGCACACGTAACTCCTCTGTAAACGAGGGTGGTTATGATTCACTAAACTGATTTAGCCTCACACTTTCAATGAATGGCTAAATATGTGTCACCTAAAAAAAGGAATATATGTTTTTCAAATATGAAATACGGGTTTCCACAGCTAGAGTCTTCATAATGGAAAGAGTGATGGTCTTTGTTGGCCCCAGGGCTCCTGCTCCATTCACTCACACACAAAGGAGGGTAGGACAATTCATTTTGCCACTTGGCTTAGCACACCATTTTTGATGCCCAGAGCAGCTTTTCATCTCCACCCACCAAACCTCCTCCTCTTCATTCTACAGCCCCTTCAGGCCCACTGCTTCCCCATAACCTTTAGCCCTGTGAATTTGATTCACTTATTATGTCAAAGAAAGGGAGGGAGTGAAAGAAGGGGGTTTAGGAGGCAAAGGAGAGTGAGAGAGAGCGAGAGAGATTGAGAGAGAGAAAGACAGAGAGAGAGAGGGAGAGGAGACACTTCTTAAAAGAAAATGAGAAGGAAAAAACTGTCAAGTCAGTCCCATTCAAATCTAATCTTAAATAGATTGAGAGAGCAGTTTTAGAAGAATGTTTATTGAAAAGGAAATATGTCCATAATGTCCAATTAAGTGAGAAAAGCAGGCTACAAAATATATAGAGTGTGACACCATTTTGGAATGTCTGTGTGTGTGTGTGTGTGTGTGTACAAATATAGAAAAAAAGACTTGAAGAAAACATTCCAAAATGTTAACAGTAATCATCTGTAGATAGTGAAGTTGTAGATTACTTTTCTCCTTTAAAGTTTCTGTAATTTTTCCAGAATTCTAAATAAATGTGAATGGCTTTTGTAATTAGAACAAGTTGTAAGGAAAATGAGAAAGTAGGAACAGGATATGTCTGTACTGTCTGTGTGAGGGGTGGATACTGCCCCCAAGAATGCCTGTACTGGAGAGCATTGTGTCCTATGTGCGCTGCCAACAGCATTGTCTGTGTTCTACGGAATGCTAGACTATTCAACAGGGCTGCAGAGAGCTTTGAGGTGCATGCTCAGTTCTCAGTCAGGTCCAAGAGTGTCTGATCTTCCTGCCCAGACAGGTAGGTAGGAGTGGAAGACGCTGATATGTGGTGTGCTCACTTAGGATACCCTGTGCCCCTGACTGTGGTTCAGGAACCTGATGGTACAGTTAACATCCTAAAGTCTTGCCATAGGGGCAAAAACTGGAACAGGGCCAAGGGAGCCAAAGCAAATAGATCAGGGACCAATGAGTGCAAAGGGTCAGAGTTGCTAACAGAAAGGGGAGGTCTAGAGCAATCGTCTGTCAGCTGGAGGTGGGCCAACACTGAGGCTTCTTAGGCAGGATTCTTGTCTTGGGCATGGCTGTGTTGTAAATGGGTAAAAGAGGCAGGTGCAGGATTAGGGACAAAAGCATAATTAGAGGCCACAAACTCAAATACCTTTGGGGGACAGTATGGTAGCATAAATGACTGCAGGGTCCTGGGTGAGAACTGTGCTGGACTGGAGAGAGCAATTCCCACTTAAAAGAGCAGTGGGAAGCCTGGAAATGTTGGCCCTGGGTTTCCACGTCTTATGACTTTTCAAGGGAAGATAGAAATCCAGATATTTATGTAGAATCCCTCAACAATTAAGTTTTTTTCAATGCCAGGACACTATACGCCAAACAAAATGTATCTGCGAGCCACAAGTTTTTAAACTTTTCACTTTTAAATAATTATAGATTCACAGGAAGTTGCCAATACGTTACAGAGGGGTCCCTGTGTACCCTTCACTCGGTTTCACCCAATGGTTAAATCTACATAACCACCATACAATATCAAAGCAGGGCAATGACATTGATACAATGTGTGTGTATAGTTCTATGGCAGTTTATTGTATGTGTAGGCTTGTGTATCCAACACCATAGTCAAGGAACAGAACTATTCCACCACTGCAAAGATCTTTCTCATGCTACCTCAAAATAGTCACACCCACTTTCCTCCCCCCACATCCCTAAGTACTGGCAACCACTAATCTATTTTCCGTCTCTGTAGTTTTGTCATTTCAAGAGTGCGATATAAATGGAATAGTATGTGACCTTTCGAGATTGGCTATTTTTACTCAGCATGATGTCCTGGCGATCCACCCAGATTGTTACATATATTAATAATTCATTCGTTTTTATTGCTACATAATATTTTATAGTATGGCTATACCAGCATTTGTTTAACCGTTAACTTATTGCAGGACATTTTTGTTGTTTCTAGTTTTGGGATATTATAAATACAACTGCTATGAACAATTGTGTACAGGGTTCTTTTGTGGACAGAAGTTTTCATCTCTAGGATTAATGTCCAGGAGTGTGATTGCTGGGTCATAAAGTAAGTGCATATTTAGTTTTATGAGAAACTGCGAAACCGTTTTCCAGAGTGGCTGTACCATTTTACATTTTCACGAGCAATGTATGAGTGATCCAGCTTCTCTGCATCCTTGCTGTCATTTGGTGGTGTCACAAAGATTTTACTGTAGCCAATATGACTGGTATTAGTGATATCTTGTCTTAATTTGAATTTTTTAATGGCTATCGATATTGAACATCTTTTCATATGCTTATTTGCCATCTATATATCCTCTTCAGTGTAATGTCTATTCATGGATTTTGCCCATTTTCTGCTTATTAATAAATTTTATGTTTTTTACAGTTGAGTTTTGAGAGTTCTTTATATATTTTAGATATTAGTCCTTTGTCAGATATATGGTTTGTAAATATTTCTTTCAGGCTTTAGCTTGTTTTTTCATTCTTTTAATAGGGTCTTTCATAGAGCAAAGTTTTTTTAATTTTTATGAAGTCTAATTTATTGGATTTATGAATTTATGGTTTATGGATTGTGCTTCTGGTGTCGTGTCTAAGAATTCTTTACCAAGTCCTGGGTCCCTGAGATTTTTCCCCTATGTTTTGCTCTAAAAGTTTATGGTTTTATGTTTTACATTTAAATCTATGATCTACTTCGAGTTAATTTTTGTGCATAAGGTGTGAGGTTTAGGTCAAGGTTCATTGTTTTGCCTACGGATATCCAATTGTTCCAGTATCATTTGTCAAAAAGGCGATTCTTCCATTGAATTGTTTTTGCACCTCTGTCAAAAATCAGTTGGACATATTTGTGTGAGTCTATTTCTGAGTTAGCTATTCTGTTCCATTGATCTATTTGTCTATCCCTCCATCAATACAACGCTCTATTGATTACTGTTGTTTCGTAGTAAGCCTTAATATTGGGAAAAGCAATTACTCTCATTTTATTTCTATTTTTCAAAATTGTTTTAACTATGCTAGGTCATTTGTCTTTCCAAATATATATTAGAATATTACCTATATCCACAAAAATTTTGCTGGGATTTTGATGGGAATTGTATTAAATATGGATGTTAATTTTGAGAGAATTGACAATTTTGCTATACTGAACTTTCGAATCCAGAAGCACGATATGTCTATCCATTTATTTAGATCTTTGATTTTTTTCATCATTGCTTTTTAGTTTTCAGCATACAAGCCCTGTAGAGGTCTTGTTAGATTTATACCTAAATACTTATCTTTTGAGTGATTATAAGTGGCATTATATTTTTAATTTCGGTTTTCACATGTTCATTACTAGTATATGGAAATATAATTGATTTTTGTATGATGATATTGTGTCCTGCAAACTTAAACTCCATTGTTATATCAAGGCTCATTTTTGTAGATTTCTCGATATTTTCTATGTAGATGATCATGCCATCTGCAAATAGAGCCAATTTTATTTCTTCCTTTCTGATCTGTAAGAGTTTCATTTCCTTTCTTGTCTTACTGCACTGGGTAGTACTACATTGAATAGCAGTGATGAAAGCAGAAATCCTTGCCTCATTCCCAATCTTAAGAGAAAAGCATTCGGTCTTTCACCATTATGATGTTAGCTGTAGTTTTACTTTTTTTAAAAATCAGCTTTATTGAGATACAATCCACATGTCATACAATTCGCCCATTTAAAGTAAAAAATTCAATGGCTTTTAGTATAGTCACAGAAGTTTGCATCCATCGCCACAATCAATTTTATTCATTACCTCCAAAAGACACTGCACACCCCCTAGCTGTCACCACCCAATGCACCATTTCCCCTAGCCCTAAACAACCACTAGTTTCCATTCTGTCTCTCCCCTTCCGTTTTCTGGAAGACATTGTGGAGAATTGGTGTTAATTCTTCTTTGAATATTGGATGGAAATCTCCAGTAAAAACTGGTCTTGGAGATCTTTTGGAGGGTCTTTCAAATTACAGATTCAGTTTCCTTAACAATTACAGGTCTACTCAAATTATCTATTTCACATTGGGTGATTTGTGGTTGTTTGTGTATTTCAAGGAATGGCCCATTCCATCTACTTCTGTCAAATTAATGTGTGTATAATTGTTTGTACTACTCCCTTACTATCCTTATGATGTCTGTAGGGCCTTCAGTGATATTTTCATTCAGATGTCAGTAATTTGTGTCTTCTCCCTTTTTCTTTGTCAGTCTTGCTAGATCAATTTGATCAATGTTTTTAATCTTTCCAGGGAACTAGCTGTTATTTCATTGATTTTTCTCTATTGCATTTCTGTTTTCAACTTCACTGATTTCTGCTCCTATATTTATTATTTTATTCCTTCTGCTGGCTTTGAGTTTTTTTTTTTATTGTTGTTCTTTTTCTAGTTTCTTGAGGTGGAAGCTTGATTACTGATTCAAGACTTTTCTTCCTTTTTAATATATACATTTTAGTGCTGCAAGTTTCCTTCTCAGCATTTCTTTTGCTGTGTCCCAAAAATTGGTATTTTGTATTTTCTTTATTTTTTTTTTTTTTTTTTTTGGAGACAGTCTCACTCTGTTGCCTGGGGCTAGAGTGTCATGGCGTCAGCCTAGCTCACAGCAACCTCAAACTCCTGGGCTCCAGCAATCCTCCTGCCTCAGCCTCCCGAGTAGCTGGGACTACAGGTGTGCACCACCATGCCCGGCCCCAATATGCATGATTTTGAAACTCTTACCTTTTACAC
>CAUYSK010039656.1:0-12110 GCA_963575035.1 Avahi laniger | reverse complement strand
CCCTGCAGCACGTTGATTCTTTTTTTTAAAGTCAATTTTATTTATGTATAAAATATATACAATAAAATTCACACATTTTAAATGTACAGGTTGATGACTTTTGACAGATTCACACACACCCGTGTGACCACCGCTCCAATAAGCATTTAGTGTTGCATATTCTCATAAAATTTCCTCAGCACCCTAATTATTGCTGCAGTTAGTACGTAATTTTTCTTTTTCTTTTTTTCTTTCTTTCTTTCTTTCTTTTTTTTTTTTTTTTTTGAGACAGAGTCTCGCTCTTTTTGCCCGGGCTAGAGTGGCGTTGCTTCAGCCTAGCTCACAGGAACCTCAAACTCCTGGGCTCAAACAATCCTCCTGCCTCAGCCTCCCGAGTAGCTGGGACTACAGGCATGCGCCACCATGCCCGGCTAATTTTTTCTATATATTTTTAGCTGTCCAATTAATTTCTTTCTATTTTTTTAGTAGAGACGGGGTCTCGCTCTTGCTCAGGCTGGTCTCGAACTCCTGAGCTCAAACAATCCGCCCGCCTTGGCCTCCCAGAGAGCTAGGATTACAGGCGTGAGCCACCGCGCCCGGCCTCATAGTAATAATTTTTAAACATAATAATTTTAAACACTAGATAAAATTTAGTGAAAATATACAGATTTCTGCATAGTGTCAAAGAAAAAGTTATTCAACGATACTGTTTAAAGCTTAGTAAGGCGAGCTGGGCTAGGTGGCCTGTAACTGTAGCACTTTGCGAGGCTAAGGTGGGAGGATCACTTAAGGCCAGGAGTTTGAGACCAGCCTGGGCAATAGTGAGACCCCGTCTCCACAAAAAATAAAAAGTTAGCAGGGAGTGGTGGCGCACCTGTAGTCCCAGCTGCCTGGGAGGCTGAGGCAGGAGGATGGCTTGAGCCCAGGAGTTTGAGGTTGCAGTGAGCTATGATCAGGGGCCACTGCAACAGGGTCTTGCTGTGGAGGAGAGAGATTGGGCTCAACTCCAAATACAGCATGGGAAAGCAGGAGTTTATAGCCAAGGAGCAGGGTGAGGGTCAGCGGATGGAAAATTATGGAGAGGAAACAGCAGAAGTTAGAGGAGATTTGGCTCAGCTGACTAAAGGCAGGCCAGGGTGAGCACACATCACCTGGGGGGTGGAGGGCGAGGACCCTGCTCAGATACGGGGGATGATCTAATATCAAGAGTGGGGAAATTCGTGCTAAACTGACTTAGCAGGGTTCTTCCTAAAACTGGCTTTTACAAGGCAGCACATAGATGGGCCTAGGAGAAGGTTCAGGAACATGACTAAAGTTTGGTCAAGCAAAGACTTTTTGTCAATTGCCGATTTCCCTATAGTCTTTGCTCAAATACCACCTTCTCTGGTGGCCAGCAGTGACCACCCCCACCCTTCCGCCTGTTTGTTTCCCAAAGCACCCCTCCTGCTGTGGTCCCTCCTAGGCTCTCTGAGGGTGAGGTCTGGGCCTGTTGGTCCCTTTCAGGAGCCCAGTCACACCTGGCAAGTGAACAACAGGTGCCAGTTACTGTGAGCAGGCTGGCGTGTGTCACCTCATGGTTTTGGGCACACTAGGAGGAGGGGCTGAGCAGGATGACTCTGCCACTACACAGCAGGAACAGCGGTCACAGCGTGGTGGTGCTCATACTCCCGTGGGCCTGGCGGCAAAGTCATTCGTCACGCACAGCAGGCCTCCCAGAGGGATGACTTCCAGCTCCTAGGGAAGGGCAGGCTCCTTTCCTTGACTTGGCAGAAAGGCAAAGGTGAGAGAGGCTTAAAGCTAAACTACCGGAAGTCCTCGCCCAGTGGAGCGTAACCTGAAAAGGCCAAACGAACAGGACACAGCTGCAACAGGAACAGAAATCAATGGGAAAAGAAGATGCCAATTACAGAACTCTGCATCTACTGCAGGTGCTGAGCCCAGCTTCATTTTCAAGCACTAATTCAGAGACATTTCCAGAGCAGAGAATTCTAGAATGTTCCTTGGTAATCCGATCTGGGGTCACCCTCAGAAAAGATTTTAAATTCACTTCTTATCTATCTCTGTAGAAAGGGAGGAGAGAGGGAGGGAGCCCAAGAGACACGAATTTGCAGAGGAAACCCTGTGCTACCTGCTCAGACATTTCAAAGGGACACCCATTTCCAGATGTGTCCTGAGTGTTCCGGTTATTATCTTCATAACAAATTGCCACGAAACTTAGCAGCTTGAAACAATCCTTTTCTCATGCTCATGGATCTGTGGGCCAGGAATTCAGACGGGGCCCCGCAGGGGATGGCTTGTCTTTGCTCCATGCCATGTGGCCCTCAGCTGGAAATTGAGCTGGCGCTGCTGAGCAAGGCACCTGCGTGCGCACTGTCTCTGACCCTTGGCATCCTCCCAGCATGGCTGCCTCGAGGGATGCCGAGGCTGCTCACCTGGCAGCTCAGGGATCTAGAAGCTAGTGATCCAACAAACAAGGCAAAAGCTGAAAGGCCTTTTCAAACAGACCTAGGCTTGGAAGTCACTCTATTCTGCTTGGGTGACAAATTAGCCAAAAGTCCATCCAGATTAAAACTCTAGGGTGTATAGATGTCTCCACTCAAAGAATTTGTAGTCATACAGGGGAAGAACGAATAGCTCTGAATCAAGTCACTCACAGGCTGATTAAATGTATTTTTTTGACTAATCGTCTTTAATCTTTTATTGTTTATTTGTAATGTGAAAAGTTATTTTATTTTTATAAATCGTGGTAAATCATACATAACATACAATTTACCGTCTTAAACATTTTTAAGTACGTAGTTCAGGAGCACTGCAGTTGCTAGTAAATGCTGGGTTATCTTCTCTTGCACAGAAAGAGGGTCGCATGGTGCAAAGCCCAAAACGCTGGGGGAAACGTAAGGCCGAGATGACTGTTCCCTCTGCAGTGGGATCCCGGCCCCGCTGGTTTTGCAGGCCTGTGTGAGGATGGCAGGGGGCTGACTCGATTCTTAATTCTACTCTTCCACCTCGTGGTGGATTGGTAACATGCACTTTCGGAGGTGGGGTCCAATTTCAAAGTCCTGCTGGGAGCAATTTAAAGACTGAAACCAGAGTGTCAGGCCATGTCCCCACCCCCTCCACCACCCACTTCATTATTTCAGTTGCTCCCCCAGGGCCTTTCTTTTTTCCCAAGTCTGACAGAAAGTGCCCCGGCGGGACAGACACAGCTGTGATGCCACGGGACAGGAAGATTCTGGGTGCTCTTCCTTAGTGAGCTTTGTGTGCACGTCGCCTCGCAGGAAGGGAGAAGGGGAATCACGTGGACTGAAGGAGTGAGAAACCTGGATCTTCTGGGGGCTGATGGGTGTGGGGGGTGCTTCTCGCTCCCTTTGGGGGGCGACCACCTTCCTTAGAGGGCTGCACAGCTCAGCCCTCTCCCCCGCCATCTAGTGGGCCCCAGGCTCCTGACAGAACTGGTGCGGGGGAGGGGGGTACACCTGGGGAGTGATGGGAAACTCTCTCCCTTTCACAGAAACCACGACCCTCAGAGAGGGGCAGCGCAGGACACCATCTGGCGCATTTTGGGGCCCTGTCCAGGATGCTGTTTTCTAGTAAGCCGGGGCATTCTAGGCTGCCCCCTGGGCAGCCTTCGGACCTGGGCCAGCCAGTCTCTGCTATTGATCTATTAGGACCGTTCCACTCGGGAAGTGGTGAGAAGGACAGTGTGGGCACAACAGCGCTACTAGCCATGGCTGGGACCAGAGCGGTGGTGCCTTGCACAAGTACTCCAGGCTGATCTACTTGCTGCCGTGTGCCGGGCCTGCACCTGGAGTCAGACTGCGGCTGGAAGTTCCTCATCCCCAGATTGGAGGGGGTGGGAGTGTGGGTGTGTGGGGACCCTGGGCAAGGTCTCAAACCTGACACCTGGTGCAGCCCGAGAAGGGGGCTGACCATGACTGCTCTGCCCACCTGAGCACCCCTGAATCTAAAGCCCTGTAGAGCACTTCACTCCAGGGAGTCCTGTGGATGAAATTGACCCCCATTGCTGAGGACATTACCAAACGCTGTCATTCCTTTCGGGAGCAGAGGAGGAAGGAAGAAATTTTCCCAAAGCAACTTTTTTTTTTTTTTTTTGATACAGAGTCTCGCTTTGTTGCCCTGGCTAGAGTGAGTGCCGTGGCGTCAGCCTAGCTCACTGCAACCTCAAACTCCTGGGTTCAAGCAATCCTCCTGCCTCAGCCTCCCCGAGTAGCTGGGACTACAGGTGTGAGCCACCATGCCCGGCTAATTTTTTGTTTCTATTTTTAGTTGACTAGCTAATTTTTTTTCTACTTTTAGTAGAGACGGGGTCTTGCTCTTGCTCAGTCTGGTCATGAACTCCTGAGGTCAATCAATCCTGCCACCTCAGCCTCCCAGAGTGCTAGGATTATAAGCATGAGCCACCGCATCCAGCCCCAAAACTTCTTATACTGAAAAAATTTAAATACACAGAAAAGTTGGAACAATGATTGTATGTTACTTAGATTCTACAATTCTTACTATTTTGCCATACTTGGTTGCTTTCTTCCTCTCCCTCTAGATACAATACGGACACAGGCAGGTATGTAGATGCACACACATGCGTGCACACGCTTTTCTGTGTGGGTGGAACAGTTTGAAAGTTGCTGGCTTGGTGACATTTTACCCTCTAAGTACTTTAGCTGACATCTCCTAAGCCTAAGGACTTTCTCCTATGTGACCATGGTGCCGTTATCACACCTAAGAAAGTTAACAATTCAATAATAGTTAATATTCTATACGTGTTCGAATTTCATATTATTCCCCAAATATCTTTGACAGTTGATCAAGGTCACGTGTTCCATTTGAGTGTTATGGTTCTTTATGCTTAGCCTCTTTTAATTTAGAAGTTCTCTGGCCTTTTGGTTTTTTTGCTCTCCACGCTATTGACATTTTGGAAGCATCCAGGTCGGTTGTTTCGCAGACATTCTCTCACTTTGCATTTGCTGGATCTTTTTCCCACTACTGGAGTCTGGTTGAATGTTTTTGCATGAAAACTATGGGGTAATGTGGGGTCCTTCTCGGTGCGTCAGGAGGCACCTGGCACATGATGCCGGTTGTCCTGCTAGCAGCAATGCTGAGTGCCACCCCTCGGCTAGGGTGGTGACTGTCAGAGCAGTGTGTGTCATTCATTACCACCATCATTGTCTCTGATGCCCTCATGGCCCCAGATCTGGTCCGTGGGAGCCTTGCACAGAGTTCCTATGTCCTTTTTTCAAGACCCTAATTAACCTTCAATAATTCCCTTGTTTCTGGCACAAAGTATCCAAGATTCACCTTGTCCCTTCCAGCCCAGACCTGTAACCAGCCGCTTCTTCAAGGAGGCCTGGTTCTTAGAGTGGAGAAGGGTATTTAAAAATCCAAGATTGGGGTGCTAGCTGTGCTCCTCACTAGTGGATAGAGCTGGGCAATGGCATATTTATTTAACCCATGAGTGCATAGTGCTGCCAGGAAGAGGGCAGGTGACCCCCAGGCAAAGGCACAGTCCCAGGTGTTGCTTGAGTGTCAGATACCAGGGTCTGAGAAGGTCTGGACTTGATGGAAGGTCTGAGAGCTGCCACCCTTGGGATATTTCCTGACTTTAAAGTAGATGACTGGGGTCTGGCACGACGCCTAAGTGATTAAATTTCGAGCAGGGCTGGGAGAAAGGCTCTGGGGTGCTGCGAGGTTGAGAGCTTGGTGCAGAGGGAAACGTAGGCCCGTGTGGCTCAGTCAACCTCCAAGTTGGGCCAGGCAGGGCGTGATCAGCCTGTCAGTGCTAAAGCTGGGAGTGGGGTGGGGAGGAAGCCGAGGGCCCATCAGAGAGGACGCCAACCCCTGGCAGGGACAAGGTGTTGCCCCTTCTGGAATCCCTGCAGCCTGTGCCCTCCGTGAGCAGATGTCACAACAAACCCAAGCGTTAGCAACAGCTTCATAGGAGCCTGAAATCAGGTGGAGCCAAGGATTCCCCACGGAGGTGAGGAGGTCCCAGTCCCACACAAAGTGGGCTCCACCTTGATCTGGAGCAGTCGGAAGGTCCAGCACAGGCAGAAGGTCCAGGAGAGAGGACGACATGTGCAGTGAGCAGTGCACCTTGGAGATTGTTTCGTATGTTCACACGAAGAGGCATCTCAAGCTTTTTTTAATGGCTGCAGCGTTCCACTGTGTGGCTGTGTGAAACGTTATCCAACTTTATCCAACTAGTGCGCTACTGATGGCTATTTAGGCTGTTCCCAGAGGTTTTGCTATTACCAACTGTGCTCTGATGAATTTTCTTGTGCGTGTAAGAGTTTATCTTGCGGTAAATACCTAGAAGTCGAATTGCTGATTCAAAAGGCATTAGAGATTTTTCATTTAATTTAATTCCTGAAGTTGTCTTCTAGAGGCCGACCCACCCAGTACTACCACTGGCAACATACGAGAGTGCTTGGTCTGGAGGTCCCGGTGGAGTAAGAGCGTTGGGGTCTCTGCCAAAATGGCTGCCGTGCTCCGTGCTGGGTGACCGTGTCGGGACAATGCAAACAGCACCACATTTTAATCACGAGTGCTGAAATAAGGGTAAGCGGCACCTGGAGAAGTGTGAAATTAATGAGACAACATTGAGGTGAACCGAGAAAACCCACGAAGCAGCCCCTCCCCTTCTCTGCTGGGGACAGACTCCTGAGGGCAGAAGGGCTTGAATAACCAGACCACTGTTAGGTGAACCACATGGAATTACCGACATTCAACTATTTTTGATCTGTAAAAACAGCAATTTCATATGGTCCAAACTATTCTTGCAATACTCTTGCAAAACCGGATCCTCTAAAGGAAACCTGTCTTGATTGATAACATAGAATTAACTTGCTCTGGGATCCTCCTACCACAAATGGCAAATTTGATGTCAAGGACATTTTGATGTTTTTTTTTTTTTTTAGACAGGGTCTCACTCTGTTGTCTGGGCTAGAGTGCAGTGGCGTCATCATAGCTCACTGCAACCTCAAACTCCTAGGCTTAGGCAATTTTCCCTCCTCTGCCTCCCGAGTAGCTGAGACTACAGGTGCTCCAACACACCTGGCTAATTTTTCTATTTTTTGTAGAGACAAGGTCTCGCTCTTGTTTAGGCTGGTCTGGAACTCCTGGGCTCAAGCGATCTTCCCACCTCGGCCTCCCAGAGTGTTAGGATTACAGGTGTGAGCCACTGCGCCTGGCTTGGTGGCCTCACAGATCAGTTCAGGGTAAGACAAAGCCTGAGGATAATGGACATCAGAAATGTCCCTTCCCAAGCTGCGTGTGAGGTGGTCACATGAGGCACTGACTGGGAGGAGAAGACCCCGCCACAGGAGGACTCATAAAACCTTGTGAAGCCTCGGTCTCTGAATCAGCCTTCAGGGGGAACATGGCCCATCCTCACAGTGTGGTGGTCATCATCTGGCTAGAAAATTCTCTCCAGTGGCCTCCTCCTCCTCTGGGTCACCACTTTAAGCCAGTAACTGAATTCTTAGAACTCAGGGATGGTTAAGCGCAGAGCACAGAGCTTGGCATATAACAAGAGCTCAGTAAACCTAGCTATTGTCTTGCTCTGGGTATAGGTTTTAGACACTCATAAATGTTGAATAAGGGGGGAAAGGGTGACAGACAGAATAAACACGACAGAACATTACCAGCTTCCCTTTGGGGTCAGTGTGGCCACACAACTCAGTGGGGTGTGAGAGATGGTGGTCTACGTATTTCTCAGGAAGTATCCTGATGGGAGCAGATATGTTTGGTGACTTTCTTCTTCCTACATGTTGGAATATGAATGCAATGGCTGGAGCTTGAGTAGCCAACTGGGCTCATGAGGCAGTGCCCTAAGGATGGTAGATCAGACAGAGAGAAGGAACTTTGGTCTTTAAACTTTGCTAGAGCACAGCTGCCTTATCAGCTCCATGCTATCCATCTCTGGACTTTAATATGAGAAAGAAAGGAACTTCCATCTGGTTTAGCTTTTGTTATTTTAATTCCCTGTGACAAACAGACCAATCCAATGGAACTGATGCAAGTGCTTCCTCCCTGCTCTGCCCTCATCCAACCAACACGGTCTGCTGAAGTTGAAGCACGTGGCGAAATGGGGCAGAGGTGGGGAGGAGGAGGTAGGACTCTCCCGGGTATTTAATATTTCTTTCCATGCACTTGTCTTCTCTAATCCCAGGCTCCTGCCACCTCCGGTGCTGCCTGACTCTGGTCCCTTGGCGTGGTGGGGGGCCTCGTCTGTGGGAGCAGATTGGGCCCAAAGCTGAAGTGGGGTGAGCAGCCCTGTCTTGGAGTTTCAGGGCATGTGTGAGCTGCTGGGTTGAGCAGGCCAGTCTGGGGACAGGCTTGAGAAGGTGGTGGCTGGCGGGGGTGCCTGGAATAATGCACTCCCTGGGGTGTGTGCCCAGGAAGGCCTGGGCCTGGCCAGCAGGTTCCCGCCTTCACCCCGCACCATTCCTTTGCCAGCGGGTCCTTTCCCCTCCATTCCGTCTCCCTGTGCTGAGGGGCCGGGGCAGGGGGATGGCCCAGAGGGGCCCCCAGCGATTACGCCCAAGACAGCCTGGCACGGAGTGGCACTGACCGAATGCTTCTCTTCTCTGCACTGACCCTGGATGAGCTGGAACCAGGCGAGGCAGGGGCAGGGTGCCCAGGAGTCCAGCCACAGTCAGGACCGCCCCACAGGGCATGTTTGCAGCCCCGGCACCCTCAGGCCTTCCTAGCAGGTGCCCATGGCCCTGGGGACCACACGGTCTAACTGACGATGGCTCCTTTCCCTTCTTCTCTCTCCCTCCCCTCTCTTTTCCTTCTCAGTGTTCCCCTTCCTGTCTCCTTCACTTTCTTGCTTGCTTAATTTATTAAAATGAAGTTAAGCGGCTAACACAACACCTCTGACCCCATTACACAACTTCACAACCAATCTGCCCGTACAGCCGGCCGCCCAGGCGCCTCTCCCCGTTCCCTCCCTCCACCAACAGCAACCGAGCTCCAAACTGGCACCTGTCATTCCCACGCATGTCTTCAGACTTCCTCCAGGAGACACGCGACTGTAAACAACACAGAGTGCTGCTTTGTGTGCGCTTAAATTTATATAAACGGCGCAGCATTTGTTCTTCCGCCGCCTGTCTCATGCTATGTTTGTGCGCCTCCGCCTTGCTGGAGTGTGGAAATCCGGTCCGTTCATTCCCACTGCTGGATGGCATCGCGTTGTGTGCACTGCCAGCCAGTGGGCCAGTGAGACGCTACGATGTTGGCTCCCCTCCTGCTACCTGAAACGTGCGCCCACCAGGGGGCGCACGAGCCCCCCTCCACCTGCATCCTTTTCCCACCCAGGTGATGCCAGACTTCGGTGGGTTATTTATAATTCTGAGACATTGAACACAATTTAAATATCCTGTAAGATGGGCCTGGATAAGCTAATTATAATTCAGCCACACGATGGAACAGTGAGCAGCCACGAAAATATTTTCCAGGAACATTTAAAGATGTGGGGAAAAATTTTTTTTTGAAACAAAGTCTCGCTCTGTTGCCCGGGCTAGAGTGCCATGGCATCAGCCTAGCTCAGAGGGACTTCAAACTCCTGGGCTCAAGCAATCCTCCTGCCTCAGCCTCCCAAGTAGCTGGGACTACAGGCATGCGCCACCATGCCCAGCTAATTTTTTCTCTATATATTTTTCGTTGTCCAGCTAATTTCTTTCTATTTTTAGTGGAGATGGGGTCTCGCTCTTGCTCAGGCTGGTTTCAAACTCCTGACCTCAGGTGATCCTCTTGCCATGGCCTCCCAGAGTGTTAGGATTACAGGTGTGAGCCACTGTGCCCAGCACAACGACGTGAAAATTGCTCTCAGTATAATACCAAGTGAAAAAGTCTGAGAAGCTGTGCACACAGCCTGTGTTTACAACAACCAAACAGCAGTGGGAGGCGTGAGGGAAGGCAATGGTGGGGACTTTTATTTTCTTCTTTATTTTTCGTGTTATCTCAGTTTTTCACAAGACGACCCCATCCTGCTTTTGTTATCAGAATGAAAGGACAGCAACATGATTATTTCAAAATGGCAACAGCCAGAGGATTGGGAGACAAGAGAGAGAACTCAAGAAGAGGGTCAGAGTGAAGCATCGTGCTGGGGACGGGCTTGGCGGTGTGCTGGAAGTGGCGTGGTCACGGCGAGGTGGCAGGCTCCGTGCTAACGAGCCTACACCCTGGGCAAGGGCAGTGCCTGCTCTGTGCCTCAGCGTCCTCTCCTGTGAACTGTCACAGCGATGGCATGGACCTCCTGGGGCTGTGGGGTGCTGACTAGACACCCAACGTGCTGAGGGGCAGGCCAAGGGCCTGGGACGCACCACGGATGGTGGCCTTGCTGTCAGCAGCAGGACGGGGTCCTGGCAGGGGTGGGATGGAGGGGCTTCGGGGCTGGGGCACTGAGTCAGACCTGGCGGGACCGAGATGGTCAAAGAGCCTCACCGCACCCTGCGTGGAAAGGGGAGGCTGCGCCCTGGGCACGTGGGAGCAACCGAGCCTCGGTGAGAACCTGGTGCTGCGACTGTGCCCCCCTCGACGGGTCCACACCTCCCGCACCTGACTGCAGTCTTCAGTCTCCTGCCAGCGAGGGGCTTTATCCCTGGGATGTCAGTGAGGGACACCGGCCACCCGTACCTTCGCTCCGAGTCCACAGCCTGCTACCCCACCCCGAGCAGGCGCAGAGGACAGGGGAGGCGAGGCCTTAGAAGGAAGCAGCACTGCTGGCCAAGTGCCAGGAGGAGATGTCGGGACTCTGTGGAGGGACCTTGGAGCTCAGGCCTGTGAAGCCAGGGACCTGGCCTTAGTCAGAGGGTGGGGCTCTCAAGCCAGACTTCCCCCTGCTCATCCGAGGGCTCTGCTGCCTTCTCTGCAGACAGAGCCACTCCGGTCCCGCCATGGCACACATCTGCCGTCAGGATTCCAGAAGCATCTCCTGCGCCAGGCCCTGCTCTGTGAGTGGTGATGAAACCTGGACCAAGGAGCCCGAAGGCCCCGCCAGGCTGGTGCTGTGGGAGGGGCTGGCTCTGGCTGCTTGTGCGTCCAGGGGCACACCTGGAACGCTCTGTGTGCTGCGGCATCTGCCCGGGCCGTTCTCCGGCCCTCCCCTGGGAGCCTGGCTGACCCCTGCGGGCCCCCAGCCACTCTCCGCGTGTACAGTGTGGTCAGCCTGGCTTTGGTCGTGGGTGGGGACGTGAGTCCAGGAGTTTCAAAGGCACAGGAAGCCTGTGGGCCCAACACACCCTCAGCCTCTCCCCTAGCCCTGCCCCGTGTGTTGCCGCAGTGCGGGGCCTGGAGCGGGAGGGCGCACAGTCTGGTCTCTGGCCTGGCTGCTGCTCTGCTGTCCAGCCACAAGACCCCCATAGCCCCCTCTATTGCTGCCGCCAGATCAGTCTGTTGGCTGAGAGGCGACTCCTTTCTGGAGGACTGTCCTGGAACTTCTCGTGAGTTAACAACCAAATGTAACAAATCATTATCTATAAAGTGAAAATTTTCACTTAAGAAATGCTGCCTGGTTTCAATTCAACAAAACATTTGTGCAGCGATATCTTCCCCCTATAAAAATGACAATTGATTTATAGCTCAGTGTAAGTGAAGCATGTCAGATAGGAAAGAAACAGGGACCCAGGAAACTGATGGCTGGGATGTGTTTGTCTGTCAGCTGTAAACACGAATTAGGGAAAGAATTTTTGCAAAGTGAGCATTTTGGGGGGGAGAATCTTGCTGTTCTGTGCGAGGGCTCACGATTTGGGCAGGGTGGATAACACAGTCCAGTTCCTTTATGGCATGCTTCTGGTTTCCCAAAAAGTTATGTGAACCCCTGTGAGATACAACATGCTAATCTTCAGATTTCGGAGAAGTAACTGATTCTGACGGAGTTGTTCAGCCTTCAGGCCTGGGCCAGCGGGGCAGTGGACGGCATGGGAAAATGTCATAAAGACCTAAATCGGCAGGGCGCGGTGGCTCACACTTGTAATCCTAGCTCTCTGGGAGGCCGAGGCGGGCGGATTGTTTGAGCTCAGGAGTTCGAGACCAGCCTGAGCAAGAGCAAGACCCCGTCTCTACCAAAAACAGAAAGAAATTAATTGGACAGTTAAAAATATATAGAAAAA
>CAUYSK010039655.1:0-17489 GCA_963575035.1 Avahi laniger | reverse complement strand
ATAATTTTGGCATTATGCTACCTGGCACATCTTATGGGACTTTTTACTCCAATTACATTTAAAATTTCAGAATGTTTCAAGTTTTATGTTTATGTTATAGTTTGGGGTATGTAACTTATTTATTTTTAATTAAGATAAAATGTACAGTGAAATGAATACATCTTAAAGGTACAATTTTATGGGTGGGCCAAAAAATACACCCTTGTAACCAACACAAAAAGTTCATGATACAGGAGTTTTCCATCATTCCAGAAAGTTCTCTCATGCCCTCTTTAAGTTGCCATTCTCCATAGGCAACCACTGCTCTGGTTTCCATCACCACAGCGTTTTGCCTGTTCTATTTGTTTAACAGAAATACAGCTATTCATATTTTCTATTTCTTCTTGAGCCAGTTTTTATATGTTATGTTTTTTGGGAAATTTGTCCAATTCACCTAACATGCTAAATTTATTGACATAATGTATGCATAATAGTCCCTTATTATCCTATCAGTATCTATATGATCTGTGGTGAGATTTTCATTGTTGGTATTGGTAATTTGTGTTTTCTCTCTTCTCTTGATCAATCTTGTTATGGGATTAGAAATTTCATTATCTTTCAAGGAGTCAACTTTTTACTTTATTCATATTCTTGATTGTTTTCTATTTTTTTGGTGTCTGCTCTTAATTATTTCTTTTCTGTTACTTATTTTGGATTTAATTTTCTCCTTCTCCTCAGCTTTTTAAAATTTTCCTTTTCTCCAATGTGAATATAAATATTTTAAATTTCCCTCTAAGCACTGAATTAGCTGTATCCCCCAAGTTTGATTTTTTTAGTTAGTATTCAGCCTAATGCATTTTCTAAATTTGCTGCTATTTTCTTCTTTGAGTCATAAATTATTTAGAATGGTGTTGCCTCATTTCCAAATATTTGGGAAATTTTAAGATATTTTATTGTCATTGATTTCTAATTTCATTCTGTTGGATTCAGAGAGCAAACTCTACTTTTTAATCTTTTGTAATTTATTGAGACATATTTTATGTTTCAGGATACGATCTATCTGGTAACTATTCCACGTGCATTTGAAAATAGTGTGTATTCTGCAGATGCTAGGTGAGGCATTCTGTAAGATCAATTAGGTCAAGTTGGTTGATAATGTTGTTCAGATCCTTTGTATCCGTATTTTTTTGGTCAAGTTCTTCCATGAATTACAGGGAAGGGTGTTAAAATATTCAACTATGATTATAATTTGTATGTTTGTCCCTTTGTTATATTTTGCTTCTTGTATTTGAGGCTTTTTAGTCACATACACATTTAGAATTTTTATGTCTTCATGATTGTTTGACCATTTATCACTAAGGAATGTCACTCTTCGATTATAATAATCCTCCCTGACTTGAAGTTTATTTTGTGTAATAATAATGTATCGATACCAGCTTTCCTAGATTTGCTTGATCTATCTTTTCCCCACCTTTTACTTTCAACCTGCCTGGGTCTTTAAAGTGCATCTCATGTAGAAGCATTTAGTTGAATCTTGATTTTTATTCATCTTTGTAATCTTTTTCTTTTCTTTGAATTGTTCAGTTCATTTATATTTGATGTAATTATTAATATGATTAGATTTAAATCTATCATTTTGCTATTTGTTTTCTGCTTGTCTCATCTGTTTTTTGTTTCTCTTTCCTCCTTTCCTGTCTTTATTTTGGTTGATAAAATATTTTTTGTATTCTATTTTAATTTCTCTACTGGTTTTAAAGTTATACATCTGTGTATTTTTATTTTTTAATGGTTGCTCCAGGACAACATTCTTCAACTGAACTTTCTTCAGTGATGGAATTGTTCCTTTTCCAATGGTAGCCACTAGCTACATGTGGCTACTTAAACCTTGAAATGTGGCTAGGACAACTGAGGAACTGAAGTTTAAATTTTATTTATTTTTAATTGTTTACATTTAGTCACTTGTGGCTAGTGACCACCATATTGGGCTGCACAATCTTATCAGTCAATTTAGAGTTAATATTGTACCACTTTGTGTAAAATGTAAGAACTTTACAATAGTACGATTTTATTTACTCTCCTTTTTATTATTGTTGTCATATATTTTACTGCTACATGAGTTAAAAACCCAACAATATATTTGCCTTTACATAGTCTGTTGTCTTTTTTAAAAATTATGAGAAGAACAGAAAAAGAAAGTTCTTTATATTTACACATTTATTTATCATTTCTGGTAATTCAGGTTTCCTTCTGCTATCATTTCCCATCATCCTAAAAAATTCTTCTATTAGTATTTCTTATAGTTTCCAATGAATTCTCGCAGAATTCATTTATCTGAAAATGTTTTTTTGTTCTCATTTCTGAAAGATATTATTACTACATATGGAATTCTGGGTTGACAGAATTCTTCATTCCATTTTTGGTCTCCATTATTTATAATGAGAAGTCAACTGTGATTCATAGCATTGTTCCCTGTATATAATTGATTTTTTTCCTCGTTTTTAACATTTTATTTTGGATTTTCAGCCTTTTAAACTATGATGTAGCGTGTGTGTGTGTGTGTATATGTGTGTGTGCATGTGTGTGTGTGTTTTATTTATTCTGCTTGGGGTTTGTTGATTCTTCAATCAGTAGGTTGATATTTTCCACCAAATTAGAGGAATTTTGTAGCCATTATTTCTTTATATTTTATTCTACCTCATTTTTCCTTTCTTTTAACCTACTGGGACTCCAGTTTTATACACACACATACATACACGCACACACATGTACATACTAGCTACTTAGTGTTGTTCCAGAGGTCACTGAAGCTCTGTTCATAATTTTTTTCAATCTTTTCTTATGATTTAAATTGGATAGTTTTTGTTGATCTCTGTTAGAATTAACTGACCCATCCTTTTGCCATCTCCAACCTGCTCCAACCATCTAGTGAATTTTATAATTCAGATATTTACTTTTTATTTCTAATATGTACATTTGGTTAATTTCTTTGCTGAAACTCCTCATCTGTTTACTCAATATATTCATCTTTCCCCATGCATCCTTAAATATATTTATAATAGCTGTTTTAAGAACCTCATCTGCTAATTCCAACATCAGGTCATCTTGGATTCTGCCTGTTGACTATGTCTTTTCTTGATTATGGGTCACATTTTCCTACTTCTTCACATGGTCAAATATTTTTTAAGTTATTGTTAATATTGTTACAATGGAGTTATAGAGAGTCTGGATCCATGCTATCTTATCTTCTTTTAAAGGGTGTTGAGGTTTATTCTATCAGGCTATTAAATTATTGTAAAATCCTCTTGATCTTGCTAGACTTTATTATTTATTAAGACAGTTCTATTTCAATCTTTTCCTTAGTTCTGAGGCATGGCCCTTTCTCTGGGGCCTGGTACTTATTCCTAAGGTGTGGCCTCTTTGGAGTTTCAGTTGAATGCACGAGGTGCTTAATAAAGGCTCCTCACTTTGGCTGGGCCAATATTCCAGTGTTTTCAGCACTGCACGGCCTGTGTTATCTTGGCCCAGCTCTCTTACTCACAGCAGCCATTCTCTGCTGGGCCTCATGAAGTCTCATCCTGCACATGGGCTGCAGGGAACCCCTGTGAAGTCTTCTTTGTCCTGCATGACTCCTTTCTTTCTGGTACCCTCCCTGACAAATTCCAGGAATGACAGCCACTCTAAACTTTTATCTGGATCTCTTCAGCTCAGCAACACTGCAATATTTCCTTGGATTCTGCTTCCTTTTAGTCCAGTTGGTGTCCCCAGGGAGAAAGCTGAAGAGGATGTGCAGATCACTTTGTGTTTCCTTTCTCGCAAGGATCACAGTCCTGCAGTGTTTGTTGTTGAAAGCCTGGAATCAATTACTTCATGTATTTCTGGTTGCTTTTAATGGGAGGACAAGTCCAGCACCAGCCACTCTGTACAGCCAGAAGTGGATTTTCTCATATGCATGTTTTTGTGTAATACGTATACCTAAATAAAGTACTAAAACACACCATCACATTTTTCCTTTCTTTATTTAAAGATCTTTCTTTCATTTCTATGTCAGGCCACTGTTCTTGATGATTACTATGTATTCATAGTCTAAGCTCAATAATCATTAGTTTGTTGAAGTTCATTTAAATTATTATAATTAACATTTCTAAATTATCATGATTAATAATTAACATGAGTATACATCTGTAAGACTCATTACAATGTTTATCAAACATTGAAAAGACATTTTTCGAGAGTTTAACACAAAATTTGGGTAGAACAAAGTATATTGTAATAAGCTTCTGTTTTTAAAAGTGGGATACAATAAAATTACAAGACAATAAAATGATCTCTACAAACTTTGTTCACTGGCACAAAACTTAACTTGTAATTTTCGTTAAGACAACAAAAATAACTTTTTTCACTGGTTATAATTTAACTAGCACATGCAAGAAAATGCCAGAAACAAACTTGCCCAACACTATATTTCTAAGAAAGCTGATATAAATCATCAATTGCACCATAATTTATCTGTTTTGCTTTATTGTTTAACAAAGCATCTCAGAGTAATATAAATGATAATGCTGTTTATATACACTGATCGGCGATAAGACCTGTTGAATCAGTAGTTTGCTTGAGAATAGGTCCAGTTTTGGGGACCTCTGGCCCCCCCTTCTGAAGACCCAGAGAATGTGTAATAAACAACCTGGCAAGTGCCCAACTTCTGATTCTATCTTCTCATTTGTAAAATAAAGGTTTGGTCTAGAGTTCTCTAGCATATCTTCAAACAGACTCATCCTTTCTGTGTTCTTATTTTTACTTTCAGGCCCATCTTATTATAATACTGTATTTTTGTCTTTTATCTTAAAACATTTATTTCACACTTTTATTTTCATCTGAAAGTAATGATGGTCATATTTCTGGGTGATTATAACAATCTTCCAGTAATTATAAATGGGAACGAAAAACAAACATGCAGCTAAATGCCAGGTGATTTTAAAACTCAAAATATAACAATCACCCCATAAATATAATACATTGAGTCTGTGATTGCTATTACAAAAATAGACCCAAACTAAGAGAAATGGCTTGTGCGTTTACATGGAAATACAGATGCTGGAATGCTATCACTGCCTGCCATCAGTTATCTCAAACTGAGTCCAAGTTTTTAAAGTCATTTCCTAACTAATGTGAACAAGCACAGGTGTTTCCTGATTTCAGTTGTTCAGACTCTTGAAATGAGTAACGCAGGGAAATGTGTAAGATTCCTTTGTTGGCTTCCTTTCTCCTGTACAAGCCCAAGTTTCATCTTAGTACTCAGCGTGATTTTTGTACTTCCACACCCTTTCACCGATGAGCTTATCTTTTTCCTTTCTTTTTGTCATACTCACCAGAGCTCTCTTTCGTCCTTCTTGTTACTTGTGTTATTTTTCAAGTGTTCCTCCATATTCCGAATCTCAGGTTAAGTGATGACATTTGAACTAAGAGAATGTGTCAGAGACTGCTCTGATTTGAAGGATGTCTGCAAGCGGCAGGGTCGAGCACCCCGAATGGCTGTGGGTCTGCGCCTGGCCTTCCTCATCCCAGAGGGACACATGACGTTGAACATGAGGGAGCAAGGATGAGGCAGGTGGAAGGGAAGGTGAGCAGCAGGGTGAGGCAGAACTAATAACATTCATAAAATGCTGTAGGGTTTTTCCATGTGCTTTAAATTTGGCTTCTCATTTAATTCTGTGCAATTGTATGACTTGTTCAAAGTCATCTAGCAATTTTGGAGATGGAAACCGAAGTCTTTGAATGCCATTTTCTGCTGTGCCTGGGGTTAAACAAGAGTACAGAAGAATCACCTGGGCTTGTTAAGTATTGTCAAAAATGCCAATTGTCTGGGCACAGTGGCTCACACCTGTAATCCTAGCACTTTGGGAGGCAGAGGTGGGAGGATCACTTGAGGCCAGGAGTTTGAGACCAGCCTGAGCAACATAGCAAGAACCTATCTCTACAAAATATAGAAAAATTAGGTGGACATGGTGATGCGTGCCTGTAGTCCCAGCTACTTAGGACGCTGAGGCAGGAGGATTGTTTGAGCCCAGGAGTTTGAGGTTGCAGTGAGCTGTGATGATGCCACTGCACTCCAACCTGGGCAACAGAGTGAAACCCTGTCTCAAAAAAAAAAAAAAAAGCCAATTTCTGGAGCATCTAACTCACTGTGTCCCCCCATAAGGTCATGGTTGGAAGGTATGAATTTCCTTGGTATCACTAGCTGGCTTCTAGAGCTAAAATTATGTTGACTACATAGTGGGATTTCATTAAATTAGTATTGAAAAGAAGTAGTACCTTGATTTACCTACTTTTCTCTTTCAGTATCTAGAATAAACATTTGCTAACTTTCTATGTTCAAAACAAATGCCTCAACTAAGAATTCTAAAAATGGGGGGGCAGGGAATTTGGGGGATTTTAATGTAGAAATATGTTTTGACCAGTTTTGCAAAAAGTAAAATTTTTGACCTTGCATGAGAAAGATGATTAGAGTTCATGCGAAAATTTTACACTTTACCAGGATTTCAATGACAAAAGGTTTTTTATGCCTTCTTATTGTGAACTCTTAGGAACAGGAGCCAAACTGCTTTTTTATCGTCAAGACCAGAAAACTTTCAAGCTTCACCAGACAACAGAAAATGATTAACATTTGAAAGGGTTAAAACCAACCTTTTAAAAACATAACATTAGCTGAAAAACCTTGCTAAAACTTTCATTATAGAAAAATCAAAAAATACAGATAAACGAAAAGAAGAAAAAGCCGCCCACAATAATAAACACTTATAAAGTTGCTTACTATGTGCCAAGCACTCTTCTAAGTGCTTTACATGTAATAACTTTTATAAAAGTCACAGCAAATGACTTCATAGATGAGAAGACTGAGGCACAGCAAAGGTAGGTAGAGACTAAGCTCATACAGTTAATGTGGGGCAGAGACAGGATTTGGGCAGAGGCAACCTGGCTCCAGAGTTGCTGTTTTCAACACTACATGAACTCTACTGTAATCTATGACCCGTGACAACCACTGTTAACATCATTCCAAATTTATACACATACACAACATACACATGCATATTTTACACCAAATAGGATCCTGTTGGAATTACAGTTTGATAGCCTGCTTTTTTCACTAACAATTATATCGTGAAAATCTATAATGGCAATTATAGCTAAGTGGTTAATGGCTACATCCTGGTAAAATACTCAATTTAAAGTGAAGCTCTCCCTACACCCAACAGCTATGAAAAAATATAGCCAAGAAGGCCTGAGTGATTGTAATATTTAAGATCACTTGAATTGACAAAAACCATTTTGTGTATTAAATTTCATCATTATAAAATTATTCAATTCAAAGACTGAAAGAGCGTGTAGAGGTTTTTATAAATGACCTAAAGGCAATTCCAGAGGACTTCGAGAAGTCCAGGTATGATGCCCAGTAACCAGAATTGAATTACTGATTGAACGGTCACCGAGTGAACCAGAGAATGCCATCAAGACATGGGGAATACCCAAGAAAGGGTGAAGAGAAAGATGCTCTTAGAATAAAATAGCCATCTTCCTTTCACAGGTTTCTTCCACAGCCATACAATCTAAAAACTTGTAGTTAATAACCACTTGGTTTGTTAGTGAACCAGAACCAAACGAGAAAGGTTAATGAAACAATCTGACCATTAGTGATACTAATAATAGGTTTGGAGAAAATGATTACTATTTGAAACCATATTCATATGCTTCTGTAACTAATGCTTTTTCAAAATGTCAAGAAAAAATATTTAAAATGAGGAGTGCTAGTAGGTTCTGCATTCAGAATTTAAAAATGTTAAATTATTTTAGTTTGGAAAGGTATTTTTCCTTCATTTGCTGACGTGCTACTTTAAGTTGTTATTACAGAAGTGGATACAAAAAAATGTTTGAGGTGACTACATGCAATCAGTTTTGGCTCCCCTAAATTATTTATCTCTTTTTATTGTATATAGAGTATTTTTTAATCCACAAAACTATAATTGGGCTTTTATAAATCTGTTTCTTAACAGAATGGCTGTTCCACACTACTGCTAGAAAGGCACTAAAGTAATGTAAAAGGTTTCAAATAAAAATATTCCAATATGAGTGGATTCAACTAGGTGAGTTATGTCAAAAAATAAATTAGTCATGGGCAAGATTTGTGTTTGTTTTCTTTACGCACATAGAATATTTACCCTCACCCGATTTTCCTGTTAGAAAACAGTGGCAGAGATGTTTTACGGACTCCTTGCTGTTGATCGCCAGGCTATGTCTAGGCAATTGTCAGTACAAAGTGTTACTAACTTGACTGCTTTTTATGGGGGCATTACTTTCATGCCTGCTCCTCTGTTCTGATCTCAGTCCCTGGACTCTGTCTCACTTAAGTGCATTTTTGAGGCAAATAGTAATTTAAGGCCCTTCTTTTGAAGAAGGCTGAAGAAGGGGGAGAAGCTCTGCCCCTCTGCTGGATCTGCCTGCCCTCTTACGGCTGTTCCCCCTTGGACTTCCTTTCCTTGATTTCCTCTGCCATTATGAGCTGTTCAGCCACTGACACCCTAACGGACTGGGGTGTCAGGATGTCAGGACCCTTTGGCTAACTGAAGTCCTTACTACTCTGATCTCATCCCCTCATCCCCTCACTATGCCTCTGTTTTTTCCTCTAAGTCACTGAAGATCTTCCCTTTATCCATTGTGAAATCCAGAAACTTCACAATGATATATCTAGGTGCTTGGTTTTGTTTACTCACGCTGCCTAATATACTGCATCGTTTTCAATATGAGTCTAGTGTCTTTCTTCCATTCCGGGAAATGTTACCCTATCTGTGAACTATCTTACCTTTTTTGTTCTTTTTGTCCCATAAGTAGGACATTGTGGCCCCCTTATTTAGATGTACCTCTGCACATGTGGAAACGGATATGGAATGGCACTGCTAGGACCCCTGCCCTGCACACCACTCTCTCCTGTCTGCTGAGAATGTCCCTCTTCTTTCCCCTTGTTCTCAGTGGACAGCAGTAGTTTGCAATCCTGCTATGCATTAGGATCATTCTGGGATGGGGCTTAGATGTGCATTTTTTAAAAAATGGGTCAAATCTCAGGTCTATCATGTATTAACTATGTGATCCAATTCACTTAATCTTTCTGACCCTTGGTTTCCTCATTTGTGAAATAGGGATACTAATAATGCTTACTTCATATGGCTGGCATGAGGATCAATGAATAATGTTCATCAAGCACCTTGTTACAATGCTGTGGATGCTCAATAAATTATAATATGGAAGCCAAGTTAACAGCTGAAGTGTACCATGTACCCAGCAATATATCAGCTGCTTTATGTGAATTATTTTATCTTCAGAGCCCTTTAAAATAAGTATATTTATTATTTGTGTAATGCTCTAAGAACTGCTTTCGTTTACCTGTGTTGCACTCCTATCTTTATCCTTTGGTATACATATTTTATCTACATATTAGCATATGTATATTTCTTATCTGGTTTTTAAATGTTATTTACTATTGTTTTTCTGTGTTTATCACATATAATTTTAATAACTACATAATCCATTTAGTTGCTATTCTATAATTTATTTAACCATTCGACTATGGCTGGACATCTTCAGGCCTAGAACCTATTTTACTTCGAAGCTCTTGATGTATACGGTCAAATTGCCCTCCAAAGGCTGTGCCATCTTATTGTAACATGGGGTAATTTTTGACCTGATTGTGTTATTTTCTAAATTCTCTGTTTAATGGAATGGGGGTTGCATGAAACGTTCCTTAAGAAATTAGAAAAATGGCAGTAAATGGCAGTGATTCAGTCAGTCAAGCAACCAATCAATTAAAAAAGCATTTAGATAATGGACTAGGAATTGTATATAAGACAAATCCAAAGTTACAGTGTGACTAAGAAAAAGTAACAGTGACAATGAAAAAAAAACCCTCTCTAATCTATAAAAGGACCTATAATACAGATTTTAAAGCAGTCAATTCAGATCTCTCTGCACTGCAATAGTTGCATTACCCACAAGCCTCTAGTGAGCAGGGTGGGATGTGTGGAGAGAGGGGACTTCTTGCTCCCTTGTCTTCCTTAAAGGAAGGGCCAGTCGTGGATAAAAGTTTTACATAGGAGAGCTTTGCATGGGCAGCCAGTTCCTTCCTACAGAGACCTTGTACTGTGTGCTGTCTACCACCTGCTGTGGCCCCCAGAAGCCGCCTCATGTCACATGATATAAGCTGGAGACAATCAAGATGCTGGTAGAGACAATCCTTGTTCTGCCGGGGCTGTCAAGCTGGAAAGCTGGGAAGTTGAGGCTGCTGGTGACCATCTTCCCAGCTGTATGGAGGGAGCCAGTTGCAGGAAGAGAAAATGAGGAACAAAGAGAAGAAAGCAAAACCAACAGATGATGAGAGTGGGAAGGAGGACAGAAAAAGTATGTGAGTGTGTCAGTGAGAAAACAGCTTAACTAATACATAGGGAGCCTGTACTTTGCCTGTGCAGTGAGACATTTTGGGATTCAAATGTCTCACTTGACATGTGTGACTTCAATCAGGCAATTTTGGACAACAGGCTGAGAGCCACGCCACACACATAAGTGTCTCTTTTTGAACAAAGGCCCACGCCTTCACCTGTGTCTTGGATGGCATTCCCTCCTGCATTCTCAGAACCATATATGACTGATCTCTCTCCTGGGTGTCGCTCACCTGTGCTAAACAAACCCTCCTTCTGGTGATTCCATCTTCTTCCTCAGCTCTTGCTCTCCTTCCCAATGCAGGCAAACCTCTTGAAAGAGTGTCCGTATTTATTCTCTCTACTGCTTTATTTTTCACCTTACCCTACTCTGACAGGCTTCCACTCCCACTATTGAAACTACTCAAAGATTTCTAAGGACTTGTCCACTGCCAGCTGCACCTGGCATCCTTTAGTCTTTGCCTACTTATCCTCTTAGCATCGTTTGACTTAGCCGATGAGTCCTCCCTGCTTGAAAACTTTTTGGTTGGTTTCCACAATGTCTGGATTTTCTCTTACCTCCCTGGCTGCTGTCTTTCAATCCCCTTGCCTGCTCTTCCTCCACCCATAAATGTTGGAGTTGCCGGAGGGCTCTATCCTAGGCCCTTTTCTCAAGCTATACTCCCCTCCTATCTTTTCCCACAATAGGGTCTCATCCACTCTTCCAGCTTTGATTACTATCTGTACACCAATGGCTCCTAAATTTGTGTCTTTGGCTCAGATGGCTCCTCTGAGGGTCACAATCACATAGCTAATTGCCTATTTCAGATTTCCACTTATATGTGTTAAAAGTGTATCAGACTTGACAAGTTTTGAACTCTTCATCAACCTCCACAAATCTCCTTTTCCCATGTTTCTTAACTCTCTAATGGCTCCCCAATCCACACAGTTGCTCAGCCAGATTCTGCAAGTCATCCTTGATACTTTCCTCTTCCTCATTCCCTCCAATCCATCACCAAGACCTACCAATTCTGCCTCCCAAATGCTGCTCAAATTAACCTATTTATCTTCATCTCCATCACCACCATTCAAGTCTCAGCCACCATCTTCTCTCCTCTGGACTTTGGCAATAGCCTCTTAACTGGTGTCCCCACGCTCATGCTGTTCCTCCCATCCATTCTCTGTACAGCTCCAGAGAGAGATTTTAAAACACAAATCTCATTGTGTCCTGGCTCTGCTTAGCAACCTTCAGAAGCTTCCAGTAGCCCCTACATAGTATGAAAAGACTTTACCACGACCTACCAGTCTGGTGAGTGTGACCACCTTTTCAGGTTCATTTCAGCCACTCTCCTCTCACCTTTGGCTCTAGCCACAGAAAGTCCTTTCTGTTCCCAGACAGGTCAAACCATCCCTTTTCTCAGGAACCCTGAATCAGTAGATCCCTTTGCTGTTTGCTTCTTTGGGGGATGCTTCCTGGCTACCCATCCAGGTTGCACCATCCCCTAGCACCTTGGGCTTTTCCTCACTGCACCCTCTGCATGAGTCACCTTCTATTTGTCGCTTCTCCTCCCGGCGGGGCTGTGAGTCCCAGGAGGGCAGGCACCCTGGCTGTCCTGCCCACCCTGGGGCCTGCCTGGCACTGACTGATAGGGTGAAGATGCAGTGTCTGGTGTCCCTCACTTCCCAATCCCAGGGCAACTGGGTAGCCACCCACCATTTGGAGACTGTCTTCTTGTAGTGCTAAAGCCCAAGAGCAGCAACTCCTTTAGTGATTCTTAAAGCCAGAGTTCAGCTCTTTGGAGGAGAGGGTGACAGAGTTGACCCAAATGGTCAATTTGACCTCCGCTCCTGGAGCACTGGGGCCAGGCCGGAGCCCCCTGGATGTTTGGGAGCATGCTTTACAAGCCCTGCCTAAAGATAGGGTGTCATTAGAGTGGGGACCTGCATCCCTGTCCTGCTCTGGTCTCTAAGGAAGTTTTGGAGTTTTTAAGACAGGCTCTTTCCCACCGGCCCATTGTTCTTACTTGTTTTCATTCTACTGTGTGCAGTTGTTACTGGGGAGGCCTTCACTCATGTGAAATTGTGAACTTACTCAGTAAGAAAGCCCTGAACAGGGCCCTGGAGGAGGGGCCTGGAAAGATGAACCTGCTTAAAGGGAACCTATATAGCAAGACAGAAGTAATTAAGTATCTGAAGAACGGCCTAGGCTGTATGGGAAGCGAATTGGTTGTGGCTGGCCCTCAGGGAGCAATCTTTGCCATAGAACACGGTGGACTGCAAGGTCTGCCATAGAACACGGTGGACTGCAAGGTCCTCTCAGGGCACAAAAACTGTAGGAGCCACGGGGCGGGAGGCATCAGAAGGCTGCCCACTCTGACTCAAGAACACAACAACCTGGAGTGTTCCTAGAAGAGGCGATGTCTTCCGTGTGTGAGTGTCAGGGACAGTGTGTGTGTGCACATTTTCTGCCCTTGCCATGCAGGGCTGGGTGGACCAGGAACCACCCGCAGAGGAAGAGACTTATTACGTCTCGGCCACGTCTGTCCCCTGAAGAACCGACCTTTCCTGCTCTTTATGCAACAAGACACACCTCTCTGAGGAAGGAGGCGGACAGGATTTCCATCAGTACCACTGTCCTATTATTAATAAAACCACGCGCGCACGCGCGCGCACACACACACACACACACACACACACACACACACAACTGTGTAATTACCCTCCGCAGGAAAGGCGCACAAACAGGATGCGCTCCAACTGACCCCGGGATGAGCCATCCCCGTAAAGATTAGGAAAAAGAACCTCCCCGCCACGCGCCCGCCTCCGGCCAGGGCCTCTCCCAGACGTCCAGGCAGGGTCAGCAGCCCACCGCGGCGGCTGGGAGAGAGGGTACGGGCGACTCTTAGCCGCACAGGTTCTTTGTTGCTCTTCCTCCTCAGCATCCTCCGCTCCTTCCAGCACCCTCGCCCCCAGCCCCCCAGGCCAATTTCCCATGCCTCAGGTGTTTGCTATGGCTGGGCCACGAACCCTTCCCTTTCTTGACAGCGCCTAGGGTAGCGCACGGCCAGACCCCCCCGGCAGGGCGGTGCAGACGGGAGGGCGCGCGGGCACCCACGCCCCGTAGGGCCGGCCTGCGGGCCGCGCGCCACGCCCCCGGGCTCCGGAAGGCGCGGGAGCCGGCGCGGGGTTTTGAGAACTTGGAGCCTGGCGGCGCGAGGTTCTCGCCCGGGATGCGGCGGCAGCTGCTTCCTGGTTTGAAGCTCGCCGAGGGGGGGAGAGCGTGAGCCCGCGGAGGCGGGGGCAGGAGGAGAGGCAGGAGGAGGCGGGGGAGGAGACGCTTGGGGCTGGAGCTAACCGGACGGGTCGCTCCGGCTCTCCGGGGAGAGGAGCTACCTGGCCCTGGAGAAGGGGCGAGTCCCGCGCGAGCCCCCGGGAAGCGCCGTGCGCTCCAAAGGGACGATCGGGCTTCCCCGGCCCGCAGAGGGCTCGGCGCCGGGCTCCCCTCCTTTCCACCTCGGGAGGAAGGGAAGGAGGGGAGGGGAAGGTCCCACAGAGGAGGCAGAATGGCCGGTCGAGGGGGGCTTGGGCGCTGCTTTTCCCCGGAGCTGCCTCGACTCCTGCGGCTGCCGCGAGGGCTGGCCTGAGCCGGGACTCCCCGCTCTCCCGCTGCGAATCAGCGCGGCCCCCCGGGGCCGGGGCAGCGGCGCCGGCATGTCGTCTGGCACTATGAAGTTCAATGGCTATTTGAGGGTCCGCATCGGCGAGGCCGTGGGGCTGCAGCCCACACGCTGGTCCCTGCGCCACTCGCTCTTCAAAAAGGGCCACCAACTGCTGGACCCCTACCTGACGGTGAGTGTGGACCAGGTGCGCGTGGGCCAGACTAGCACCAAGCAGAAGACCAACAAACCCACGTACAATGAGGAGTTCTGCGCTAACGTCACCGACGGCGGCCACCTTGAGCTGGCCGTTTTCCACGAGACGCCCCTGGGCTACGACCACTTCGTGGCGAACTGCACCCTGCAATTCCAGGAGCTGCTGCGCACGGCCAGCGCCTCGGACACCTTCGAGGGCTGGGTAAGTAGCAACGATCCCTCCCCTTTGTGCCCCTTAACCCCTTTTCCCCTTCCAGTTTTCAAAACTCGCCCTGGTCCCGCTTTCCCTCGCTCGTGGCTGAGGGAATTCCCTCCAGACTTTGGTCCTCGCCCAGGTGGCCGCGGAACCAGTGACGTGACCGCGGTGGGTGTGTGCGGGCGCAGGTGTGTCTCCAGGAAGCCGGCCTCTGGACACGATCCCCTTTCGGGACGGCAGCTCAGGCTAACGGGAAGGCGGGCAGGGGTCCAGGGCCGTCTCCCCACTCCGCCCAGACTTTGCGGAAGGCACCCCAACTCTCAGCACGCGCGTAATACTCAGGAAAGGCAAAGAAGGGGTGATGTGAAAGTGACTTTATTCGAGTAAGGAGCTTCAAGCGCTGCTTAGGAGAAAGCCGTACATTCTCGCGAGTATTATTCATAATATTTATGGATACGTGTTGGTTCAGTCTTTCAGACGTGCACACGTGTTTCGGCTTGCACATCCATTACATCCCAGAGGTACCTGAGCTACACTGGCAGGGATCAGAGTGCCTGGTCTGCATGTTGGCAAAGTTGTATTATTTAGACGTTTTCCAAGGAGATGAAATTTACATGTTTGCAAGTAACCAGTCAATCTGAGATGTGTGGGTCCTGCTGTAGACGTTTCTGCTGCTATTAATTTGTGAAGAGGCTGTGAGAGCTCCTCAGTAGATTGTTTACTGCCCTCCCTCTCCCCAGCACCTGCTGGTGTTGCTGTGTATTGACATGCAGCTACCCTTCTCACTTCTCACTTGCCTGAGCTGCTCATGTAGTTCCCATGAGGCAGAATTTCTGCTGTAAATAAATGAAAATTTGCAGAGCACTCCACACAGTGCTAAAATGCTTTTGCTGCTTAATCCTCACACTGTCTTTGTGATACAGGTGTTGTTCCCACTTCTAGATGGTGAAATGATAATTATAATAAAGTGTTCTGGTTTGACAAAATGGAGTATGCTGGCTGAAGACTCTCAGGAGTCTAAGGGCTTAAAGTCTAGAGGGAGTCAGTTTTGAACCCAGAATGTGAATGGGCCTGGAACAGCTATTTGAAATTGACAAGTGGTGGTGAATCATAGGGATAACAATGAAGACTCATTTAGGTATTTATTTTATATTTGGGAAATTGGTAATTTTACCATGTATTCTCTAAAATTACAGATGGCTTGTGGATGTATCCCTTTCTTTTAAATAGAAGTAAAAAACCATAATGACTGTTTAACGTTAATCATCAAATTATATTGAGTTCATTTCCCTTCAGCCTAACTTACTTTGTGGAACTTAGAAGTGGATTAGAGAGAAATGACTAAAATATGGTTGGAGATTTACATTTATCCTGTGAATTTCTGGATATGAAATAGAAATGAACGTAGGAATCTGAATGGAATTATTGAATTCCATCAGTGTTTGATTAGGAGTTAGGTTGGGCAAAGCTCTAGAGGAACTAGGTTCCGAAGTATGGTGCTGCAGATTGGCAGTGACCACGAGAAACGTCTCTTCCTGCAGAAAGCCTAGATTGGTCCTTCTCACCCCTAGTCTGCACGTTTGAATTACCTGAAGAGCTTTTAACAGTCCCCACTTTTAAAGACTCTAGATAGGAATCTCTGGCTGTGGGACCCCATCATCAGTACTTTGAGGCTCCCCAGGTGATTCCAATGTATAAGTCAAGAACCTGTGGCCTAAATGAAGACCCAGAGATGAGGATTACTTGGTGTCCAAGAAGCATAAGTGTAGGAAGATCCAGGTTATCTAAGTGAAGTGTAACAGAGCTGCTTATTCCACTGGATGAATAAATGTAAATTAAATTTCTGTATTTATATATTTATAATTATCTGACATAATTATACTTAAATGTTTAATATAACTCACTGATGGTGTTTTGGAAAACATGAGTTTTTGGTAGGATAGGGTGAGCATTTAAATGACCTTGAAACCAATGATTTGTCATGCGTTTATATTCAATTAGAAGGCAGAGGTTTTTTTTTTTTTTTTTTTAAGGTTCTGGGTATTTTGAAACTGTGAGGATAGAGTAGATAGAATTGGCAGAGTGTTTTTACTTTTTTTTCTTTCTGTTAAGAAAATAATTTTGTCGAGAAAATATTTGGAAATATATGGCATGCTTATTTTTTAAATTATCCTTTTCAGATCCAAAGTTGCTTTTGAAATTCAGGATTACAGAAATATTTATCTTTGGTATCTTAAATTGAAATGTGTATTCACGCATTTGCAAGTAGAGTAATTGAATTTGCTCCCCAAGGAATTTATGTGTGTTGCAAGTGGAACTACAGATTGCTTACTTTTAGAAAACCTAGCAACTTAGTTTTTGCTAGATCACAAGAAGAAGATCTAGCTATAGGTTTAGCTGTAAAACAGAAGACACTTTTATCATAAGAATAAAACAGAAAGTTTTATGGAAAACCTACAGTACCATCCTAGTGATGAAGGAAGGAATAATATTCCTCTAAGATGTGGAACCAGGCAAGGATGTCTGCTCTTTCCGTTTCAATTCAACACTGTATTGGAGGTCCTGGTCAGGGCAATAAGGCAATTTCAAAAAATAAAATGCATATAGGTTACAAAGGAAGAAGTAAAATTGTCTTTATTTGCAGACAAATGATTCTAGAAAATTCTAAGATGTCTACAAAAATGCTTTTAGAACCAGCAAATGAGTTTAGCTAGGTTGTAGAATCCAAATTAATATATAAAAATCAATTATGTTTTTATATACTAGCAGTGAACAATTGAAAACTGAAATTTAAAAATATTTATAAAGCATAAAAAATATGAAATTTGGACAAATTTGATAAATGCAATATTTTTTCACAGGAAATGACAAAACATTGCTGAGATAAAGATCTAAATAAATGGAGAGATACTCTGTGTTCATGGATGGGAAGATTCAATGTTGTTAAGACCTCTGTACTTGCTGAAGTGTTCAGTAGATTTAATG
>CAUYSK010039652.1:0-16668 GCA_963575035.1 Avahi laniger | reverse complement strand
AATTAATTTCTTTCTATTTTTGGTAGAGATGAGGTCTCGCTCTTGCTCAGGCTGGTCTCGAACTCCCGAGCTCAGAACGATCCGCCCACTTCGGCCTCCCAGAGAGCTAGGATTACAGGCGTGAGCCACCGCGCCCGGCCCCCAGATAGGGTTTTTACATTCCAGGGAAGATCTCATGATTTCTGTTTCCTCCAGGCCGATTTCTAGCCAGAAGACCCCTCTATGGGTGACAGTCTTGGCAAGAGCCTGCAGTTCCCCAGTTTTCCAGGTGACCAGATGACTAGACTACTCTGGCACAAATTCCTAAGTTTTCATCAATCTATTACTCACGCAAGTAGCTGCATTTGCAGCATAGGCAACATCTGTCGCTCCTTCTTCCTTGACCGCTGAAAGATGTTGTTCTCTTCCTCATGAAGGGAGTGGCGGTCTGTGGTACAGGGCACATCCACCAGCACCTGCCCAGAATGTTAAAGGGTAAAGTAGTAAAGCTCCTTATAGGCTCCTCCTCCTTAGGCCAGAGCTGTTTCAGGCCCTTGGCCTGGGAAGTTTATGAAGTACTCCCTCTGCCCATCCCTCTATTTCAGAGTACCTGACAAAGCTTCTCATTTTAACCTGCTAGACAATTACGAAACAATGAATGGGAAAATAGTATATTTAGGAATATTCATGGCTGGTCAGAAAACTAAAACCAACACATAAACAACTATCATTAAATAATCAATATTAACCTAGAAAGATGTCTCAGTGCTTCAGAGCTCTGTCCTTAGCTATCTGAATGAAAATATCCAATTTACAGATGATACAATGCCCAGAGTGTAGCTAATATACTGAATAACAGAATCAGGATTCAAAGTTATTCTAAGTTGAAACAATGTCAGATCTAATATGGAAATGTTTTTAAAGTGAGAAATGTAAAGTTATTCATTCATTTACTCGGTGCCTACTCAGTGCAGAGAGGCAAAAATTTTAAAAACGTCATATATTTATGTTTCAAAATAAATAAAATCATCTATGGAAAAGATCTATAAATGTTTAGTGAGGCAGAAACTCCAAGTAAATTAATAGTGACCCAATATTCAATATTCTGATGTATTCCTAGGCTGCATGAATTGACACAGTGCATACAGAGTAAGAAAAATAACAATCACCTTGTATTCTAGTCAGGTCATATCTCGAGAACTGTGATAGGGCTGGCCTTCACAGGAAAAAGGGACATTAACTAAATAGGAATGCCCCCAAAAGCACTACTGGGATGTTCTAGAAACCGCATCATATAAGAAATGAATACCTTCTGTTTCCAGCAATTCCAGCAACTAGATATCCTGAAAGCCATTATAATACAAAATATCTAAAAAGACTGGATATATTTTAAAAACACTTTTAAATGTAGAGTTCACACAGAATTAGAGAAATCCTCAGAAGCCAAAGAAAAGACAGAAAAACAAACCCAGGGAGGCATGCAGGAGCTGAAGCTGATGGTTTCCATCTTTTACCAATCCCTAGTAACCAAAAGCCTAGGAGAACAGAAACAGGGCACTGGGCTCATTTGAGGAGACTAATTGGAATGGAAATCTATAGCAAAGCCAAATCCTCAAAGGGCTACACACTCAATTAGAGTAAACTAGGAAAAAAACCCAGCCCACAAAAGAAGATGACAAAAGAATGTGTCCATTTTGGTTTTAACTCTGGGCAAGAAAAGGAAAACAAGAAAAGTCTCCTTGAGAGTTTTTTTTTTTTTTTGAGACAGAGTCTCATTCCATTGTCCTGGGTAGAGTGCTGTGGCGCCATAGCAACCTCAAACTCCTGGGCTCAATCCATCCTTCTGCCTCAGCCTTCCAAGTAGCTGGGACTACAGACGAATGCCACAATGCCTGGCTAATTTTTCTATTTTTAGTAGAGACAGGGTCTTGCTCTTGCTGAGGCTGGTCTTGAACTCCTGAGCTCAAGTGACCCTCCCACCTCGGCCTCCCAGAGTGCTAGGATTACAGGCATGAGCCATCGCACCCAGCCCAAAATGCTGAGATCATAGGTGTGAGCCAACATGTCTTGCCCCAAGTGAAATCTGAAGAAAAACAAAGTTGAAAGATTTACTATAACAGATAATAAGCCTTATTACAAAGCTACAGCAACAAAGACAGTATAGTTTAGTGAAAAGAAAGACAAATAGGCCAATAGAACAGAGTCCAGAAATAAACCCGTACATACATAGATACTTGATTTATGATAGAGGTGATCCTGCGGAGCAATGGGAAATGAATAATCTTCAATAATTGGTGCAGGGTCAACTAGATATCATTTTTTATATTCTTATTTCTTTTACTATACATAAAAATAAATTTCCAATGGATTGAAGATCTAAATGGGAAAGGTAAAACAAAAATGTTTCTAGAGGATAACATAGAATAATATCTTCGTTGCCTTAGGATAGACAAAGGTATCTCAAAAAAGCCCCCAAAGCCCTAACCAGTGAAAAATTGGACATTAAAATTAAGAACTTGTGTTTTATACTTGCAATATGTATTTGCAATAAATATATTCATAAAGGACTCATTTCCAGAATACATAAAGAACTTTTTACATACCAATAAAAAAAAACAAACAGTCCGATAGAAAAAAATGGGCAAAAGACTTGAATTCTCACTATAAAATGAATGGTCAATAAACACATGAAAAGGCATCCAAACTCATTAACCAACAATGAAATGAACATTAAAATCACAATGTAGGGCCGGGTGCGGTGGCTCACACCTGTAATCCTAGCTCTCTGGGATGCCGAGGCAGGCGGATTGTTTGAGCTCAGGAGTTCGAAACCAGCCTGAGCAAGAGCGAGACCCCATCTCTACTAAAAATAAAAAGAAATTAATTAGACAACTAAAAATATATAGGAAGAAAAAAAAAAAAACTAGCCAGGCATGGTGGCACATGCCTGTAGTCCCAGCTACTCGGGAGGCTGAAGCAGGAGGATCGCTTGAGCCCAGGAGTTTGAGGTTGCTGTGAGCTAAGATGACGCCACGGCACTCTAGCCCAGGCAACACAGTGAGACTCTGTCTCAAAAAAAAAAAAAACCACAATGTAATACCATGACATACCCATCAGTATGGCTAAATTGGGGAAAAATAGTATATATTGATGAGACTGTGGAACAACTACAATTTTCATACATACCAGTTAGAATATAAACTGACTCAATCTCTTGGAAAACTGTATGATTCTGACTAAAGCTGAGCATATACATATCCTGCGACCTAGCAATTGAAAAGAAATGTATATGTAAAAAAAACCAAAAAAACCAAAAAACAAACAAAAAAACACGTATAAGAATGTTTATAGCAGTGTTGTAATAGCCCACAATGGAAATAACCCAATTGTCTGTCATGGGTAGAATGGACAAATAAATTGTTTTATATGCATACCATGGGATACAACACAGCAACAACAATGAACAAACACTGCTACAGGCAACAACATGGATAAATCTCACAAACATAACGACGAAAGAAAAAGTGAGACACAAAAGAACACACGCTGTATGATTACATAAAGTTCAAAACACCTGTGGTTTTAACACGTATAAATTTCACAAACATAACAGTGAGAAAAAAAAGTCAGACACAAAAGAGTACAAACTATATGATTACATTTACATAAAGTCTAAAACATTTCAGTGTTAAATATGAAAAAAAAATTTTTTTAAAAGAAAAAAAATTAAAATCCAAAACATTCACAGTTTTAGAAGTGAGGAGAGTAAGCAACCTTAGGAGGGTAAAAAGGGGCATGCTGGTATTGCTGTATTTTTTTGAAATGGTAGTAATAAGACAAGTATATTTGACTATAAGATAATTCTTTAAGCAGTACACTTATAATTTGATAACTTTGGTGTTATACTCCAATAGAAAAGTTATTAGAAAATTATGACAAGTAACAAAAATAACCACAAAACTTAAAAGGAAAAAAGTTTCCTTAAGCAGTCAGCAAAAACAGAGACCAGTAGAATTAAATCCCCTCTCTTCAGAGGTAAGCAGCATATTAAAAAAAAAAAAAAAGAATTAAAACCCCCGAACAGGTTTTTTCCCTTAGAACTGGTGGTGCAATAGTGAGCAAGGAGGAAAGAATAGAACAAGGAGTTTGATCTATAACTGACTTGAACAACAAACAGTTTTGATATAGGAATTATCCAATGTAGAATTAAAATAGAAACCTTCCTAAATAACAAGAGAAATTAAAAAAAAAAAAAAGGCCAGGTGCTCACGCCTGTAATCCTACCACTTTGGAAGGGTGAGGGAGGAGGACTGTTTGAGGCCAGGAGTTGGAGATCAGCCTGAGCAAGAGCGAGAGCCCATCTCTATAAAAAACAGAAAAATTAGCCAGGTGTGGTGGCATGCACCTGTAGTCCCAGCAACTCTGGAGACTGAAAGCAGGAGGATCACTTGAGCCCAGAAGTCTGAGGCTGCAGTGAGCTATGATGATGCCACTGTACTCTAGACCAGGGACAGAGTGAAATTCTGTCTCAGAAAAAAAAAAAGAAAGAAATTAGAAGAAAAACAGGCCAGGTGTGGTGGCTAATGCTCATAATCTCAGCACTTTGGGAGGCTGAGGCAGGAGGATCACTTAAGAACAGGAGTTGCCTGGGCAACATAGCCAGACGCTGTCTCTACCAAAAAACAAAAAAAATTAGTGAGGCACCTGTACTCCTAGCTACTAAAAGACTGAGGTGGGAGGATCACTTGAGTCCAGGATTTCAAGGTTACAGTGAGTTACGATCTTACCAATGCACCCCAGCTTGGGCAACAAAGCAAGACCCTGTCACGAAAAAAAAAAAAAAAGAAAAACAAAAGAGCAAAGAACAGAAACCACATAATAAAAGAAACACGGTAAATGAAATAGACACAGTAAAATAATTTGACAAGAGTTGAGACCAAAATGATCAGTGGCATCCATTGTTAAGTCAGTAATTAAAGGAATAAAATTGACAGATTGGCTCACAAAGCAAAACGTAAGTCTATGCAGTATATAAGAGACACACCTAAAAGGAAGTGATTCAATAAGACTAAGTATAAAAGGATGAGCAAAGGTATAAAAAGAAAGCTGTGGGAGTTTCCATAACCCGAAAAGGAGGAAATGTCTACAGATTCTTTCTCTACTCCTCTCAGTATCCTGAGGAAGTGGCTGGAACTCTTGGGAAAATGGCAGCGAGGTACCTAGGGATTCCTGAGAGCTGGTGCATGGAAACAGCAGAGGTATGTGATTTCAAGAGGACTATAAATTAATGGCAATATATCTGAATATCTTCGTTCTAATATATTCCTGACATTGATTCAGTAGTGTCAACTGCGGAAAATGTTGACCTCATTCACTCAGAAAGGAAAGGAGGCCGGACGTGGTGGCTCTCGCCTGTAATGCTAGCACTCTGGGAGGCCGAGGCAGGCAGATCATTTGAGCTCAGAAGTTCGAGACCAGCCTAAGCAAGAGCAAGACCCCATCTCTACTAAAAAAATAGAAAGAAATTAATTGGACAGCTAAGAATATATAGAAAAAATTAGCTGGGCATGGTGGCACATGCCTGTAGTCCCAGATACTCGGGAGGCTGAGGCAGAAGGATCACTTGAGCCCAGGAGTTTGAGGTTGCTGTGAGCTAGGCTGACGCCACGGCACTCTAGCCTGGGCAACACAGTGAGACTCTGCCTCAAAAAAAAAAAAAAAAAAAAAGAAAGGAAAGGAAGTTGTATTGTTGCACTAAGCAAACATTTGGGGAGGGTAGTCAAATTATTCAACATCACATAAAGCACGGGGATCTCCACATGAGGCACTGGCCCTGCCCAATAAGCATGGATATCAGTCACAAATAAGCAGTCCTGCCAGGACGGTGCTCCAGCTGAATCTCAGCCCTGGGAATGTGTCTTACAAATATACACTTTCTTTTATTACATGGGAAGATATAAATGTGTTCAAAGAAATACTTTATTATTTGAAATAAACTTTAACTCTCAAAAAAAGAAAACAAGCTGTGAGTTGGGGGAAAGGGTTGGTGTCTTCCATGCGTATGCAGAGCTCTGAGGTCCTGTCTTTTCCAGCTGCTGGACAAGTGGAGCTGGTGGAAGGATGGAGTTACCAATAATGTGTAGGACATTCTTCTTGCATCTAAAGTGCCTAACACTTGCCCACCAGAGTAGATTGTACACAACTATTTCTTTAACAAACAAATTAACAGAGACATCTTCAAACATTAAAGCTGTTTTCAAATATCTGAAGCACTGTCAAGTGAAACAGGAGATAGTTCATTCTATATTGTTCCAAAAGGCAGAGCTAGGATCAATGAATGGAAATAATAATAATAAAAATAGGCCAGGCGCGGTGGCTCACGCCTGAATTCCTAGCACTCTGGGAGGCCAAGGCGGGCGGATTGTTTGAGTTCAGGAGTTCGAAACCAGCCTGAGCAAGAGCGAGACCCCGTCTCTACTAAAATTAGAAAGAAATTAATTGACAACTAAAAATATATAGAAAAAAATTAGCCGGGCATGGTGGCACATGCCTGTAGTCCCAGCTACTGGGGAGGCTGAGGCAGTAGGATTGCTTGAGCCCAGGAGTTTGAGGTTGCTGTGAGCTAGGCTGATGCCACGGCACTCTAGCCCGGGTAATACAGTGAGACTCTGTCTCAAAAAAAAAAAAAAAAATAAGTATTGTGATGATATTGAATGCTTTCTATAGTCCAGTCACTGTGCTAAACGCATTCTTATTTAATCTTCACCTATGGGACAGGCACTACTAATTTTTTTTTTTAGGCAAGGTCTCACTCTATTACCTGGGCTAGAGTGCAGTAGCATCATCATAGCTCATTGCAACCTCAAACTCCTGGGCTCAAGTGATCCTCCTGAGTAGCTGGGAATATAGGTATACACCACCATGCCTGGATAAGTTTTGCATTTTTTTGTAGAGATGGGGTCTCAATATATTGCTCAGACTGGTCTCGAACTCCTGGCCTCATGCAATCCTCCCATCTTAACCTCTCAAAGTGCTAGGATTACAGGCGTGAGCCACTGTATCCGGCCTGGATAAGTACTACTATTATCCTCACTTTACAGAGGAAAAAGCTGAGTTTAATTGAAAGGTTAAGTAATTCACCCAAACTTCTCTGGCTGGTAAGTGGACTTATCAGGACTCCAATCCAAGCAGTCTGACTCCAGAATTCTTGCACTCACCCATATACCACGCAATCTACACATTTTAATTCAATAAGAGGAAGAACTTTCTAATATCAGAAGTGTTCAACAGCAGAACCTCAGTGAATCCCCATCAATGAAGTATGCAAGCATAGGCTGAATCATTGATGGCTACTACCTGCCTAATCTTCACCCCAGGTACTGTACCCAAGTGCTTTCCCTGGATCCTCTCACTGAATCCTCACAATAATCCTCTCTGTGGTACAATGACCCTATTTCACAAATGAAGAGACTGAAGTTCAGCAAGATCAAAAAGCTTGTCCAAGGTCAGTAAGGGGCAGCCCTATAATATAGAAACTGGTTAAGGACTGGGTGTGGTGGCTCATGCCTGTAATCCCAGCACTTTGGGAGGTCAAAGCATGAGGATTGCTTGAGCCCAGGAATTCCAGACCAGCCTGTACATAGCAAGACCCATCTCTACAAAAAATTTAAAAATACAATAGTCAGGCATGGTGGAACATGCCTACAGTCACAGGAAGCTGGGGCGGGAAGACTGCTTGAGCCCAGGAGTTGGAGGCTACAGTGAGCTATGATCATGCCACTGCACTCCAGCCTGGCCAACAGAGTGAGACCCTGTGTCTAAAACAAATTAAAAAAAGAGAAACTGGTTAGGCGCAGAGATCATGCTCTCTTCACTCTGCTCTGCTGCCCCCACGTCAAGAAAGCTGAATAGAGGATTCCTATACAGACAGGAAACAAGTCTCTCAAGCCCCTCTAAGATTCCATATAAGCCTTGATCTTTCTTTTAATTTCTTAAGAGTGGTTGAGGCAGAATGGTGAGAACTGACAGATTAGATGAGTCAGATGACAACACAGAGACAACAGCTATATATTCTTTATATTTTTACAAGTATATGTTTTAAATAAATATTCTGAGTATGCCAAATAAAAGAAAATAAATAATTTAAAAACACAAAAAGATTTTCAACATTATTTACAATAAGAGAACATAAATTAGATACCATCATTTTGGGGAAAAAAATGAAGTTTGATGGCACCAACATTGGCAGGATGTGAGAAAATGGTGCTCATTTATTACCAGTAGGAGTGAAACTAGTTTAACCTCCACAGAGCAATTTAGCAATCTTTATCAAAATCTTAAATGGATATAAACTGTTATCCAGCAATTATACTTCAAAAACATAAAACTGAAAAGGACTGAACCCTAGGATACATTATTAAATGAAAAAAAACCACAAAGTTCAAAATAGTGAATATAATATACTACCATTCCCATTTTTTAAAAAAATACATATTTACATATGCAAATTAATATATTTTGAAAGATACAGAAAAAACCAAAAACAGGGGTTATTAGTAGAGTGGGGAAGTAGATGGCTATGGGACAGAAGTAAGAGGGAAACTCACTTTTCACTGGATGCCCTTTTGTGCTTTCTGAATTTTGTACCATGTGCATATGGTACCATATATTCAAAAATAAATAAATGAGTTTATTCATATTTACCTTCTTGAGGGTTTCTGAGCAACCAAGTGACTTGAGAAATAAAAAAGCCTAATAACTTTTTTTTCCCCACTCAGGTTCAAATTCTTTTTTTGCAGCCAACTATCTTTAATGCATACAGTAAACCGGTCATCTAAGCTGAACTGATCATTCTGTAAATGGCTTTTTTTTTTTTTTTTTTTTTACCAAATCACCCAAGGAGAGCTCACCAGGTCCAGAAACAGCCTTGCATGCTTGAACACGGGGGATGGATCCTACCCCTCCAGGGCCTGGGACCAGGATGGAGAGGCCATATTTAGCTGGATGGATGTCCTAAGTCAAGAATCACTCACCCGGTCATAGGTGTCCCCCTCCAGTTCTCCCCACTTCCTGCCATCCCATGAGGTGACTCGAACTTGATTCCCATCCTTAATCTCTTGAGGCACATAGCTGTGAAGGACCTTCTGTAGTCTGCCTGTTCGGGAAGTGGAGAGATCATTGGCAGCAAGATTGCCTGTAGAAATAAAGACACCTCAGAGGCCATGGCCCAGTGAAACATCCCACCTGCAGTAGCACTGACAGAAGAATCAGACCAGTTCTCAGGCAATCGCAATTAATGCAGACCCCAGCAACAGGGACGTTTATTATGTGTGTGGCTCAACATCAGTCACTCTGGAGTGAGGTTACAAAGGCAAACTACTATATGATCTGGAAAGCTTAAGTAAATAAATAAAGCAGACCAGGTAAGAATATTTATTTCTAAAGAAATATGCTTTCTCCCACTATTCTTAAAACATATGGGTCTCTTCATCTTTGATGGACACTAGAGGTTATTGGCCCAAAACTTACTCTCCTCTTGTTCCTTAATAATAGAACTCCCATTTTTTGGAAAGGGGCAATGTGCCTTTCCCAGCCTTTCTTTTACAAGTACAATTATATGATTAAGTTTTGGTCAAATAGTTGTAGGCAGAAGTATCATGTGGGAATTCTGGGAAAATGCTTTTTAAAAGCTGACATAGGCCAGATGCAGTGGCTTATGTCTGTAATTCCAGTACTTTGGGAGGCCAAGGTGAGAGGATTACTTGAGCCCAGGAATTAAAAACCAGCCTGGGAAACATAGTGAGACCTCAACTCTAAAAATATAAAAAACAAAATTTAGCTGGTCGTGGCAGTGCATGCCTGTAGTCCCAGTTACTCAGGAGGCTGAGGCGAGAGTTCAAGGCTGCTGTGTTGCAGTGAGCTATGATCAGACCGCTCCAGCCTAAGCAATAGAGCAAGATCTTGTCTCCTACAAAAAAAAAAAAAAAAAAGCTGCATAATTGGGAGATGAGATGAGCCTCTTTAGCCCAATCCTTTTCTCCTGTTTTGAATTTGAATGTGATGGCTGGAGTTCCAGCAGCCATCTTGAACCATGAGGCAATCCTGCGGATGACACTAGCAATAAAATAGGTTGCAAAAAGGAAAAGGGAGCTCTAAGTTCCTGTTGATTATGATGCTTTCATACCAGCCCTGTACAGCCTATATCCCAGCCTCTCTTATGTAAGAGAGAAATAAATGTTTCTTCCTTAAGGCAATTAGTTGGGTTTTCGATTGTATACAACCAAACCTAATTCTGATTTACCATCTATCTTTTCATTTTCTCTTTTTTTTTTTTTTTTTTTGAGACAGAGTCTCACTTTGTTGCCCTGGCTAGAATGAGTGCCGTGGCGTCAGCCTACCTCACAGCAACCTCACACTCCTGGGCTCAAGCAATCCTACTGCCTCAGCCTCCCAAGTAGCTGGAACTATAGGTATGCGCCACCATGCCCAGCTGATTTTTTCTATATATTTTTAGCTGTCCAATTAATTTCTTTCTATTTTTGGTAGAGACGGGGTCTCGCTCTTGCTCAGGCTGAGTCTCGAACTCCTGAGCACAAACAATCCGCCCGCCTTGGCCTCCCAGAGTGCTAGGATTACAGGCGTGAGCCACCACGCCCGGCCCATTTTCTCTTTTTTGATAGACATGAGTTCAAGAAATATCTCACTTTGCTCTTAGCTCTACTATAAGGAAAATATTAATGCAAGCTTGATGATAAATCACAGTTGATATCTGGCCTCAGAGTCAAGGAGCGACAAGGAAGGGTCAGAACTGTAGAGAAAAATTGAAGAGTATATATCTTACCTAAATGGGTGTGGTCACTACTGTGAACCAGCTTAGAGTTCCTGTAATTTTTGAGGGCACTCAAAGAAGTAATAATTAGATTCCCTGCTCTAGAGGAATTTTTCGGAGGATATAAACTGAGAAAAGGAAAGATGGGTTCCAATTCTGGCTCTACCTCCAAGTCTTGCAAGATTTAAGTTATTTAATCTCTCCGGAGCTCGGTTTCTCCCGCCATAAAATATCAGAGCTAGACTAAATAAACTCTCAGTTTCCTTCTTGCACTGAAATGCTGGGATCCTATCTTCCTGGGATCAAGGAGTCAGCTATTTGGCTGAGAAGATGGGATGAAGGTGAGGCGCTGATAGTTTAGCATACTTTATAGAAGAGCAACTCTCAGTTACTTCTCCTTTGCCCTTCTTCTCCTCTTAGTTCAAAGTTCTTCCTCTTCCAAGTAATCCTACCCTCATTCATCTCCCTTCAGATGGATTCCTACATCATTCAGTCAGATCAGCACAGCCCAACCCAACCCGCAAGAGGAGCTCTCTTGCATTGGGCTCATTAAGCCCATGTCACCATCTTTTCTCCACTCCCACTGGACGTCCAGTAGACTAAAACCAAATGTGATACCTCTCTGAATCACCCATGGGCCTACCATGAGGCTTGAGGCTAACTCAAACTGCTAAGAACTGGAAAAGAAGGGTCCGAGCCTACAGAAAGGCTCAGGCACATGGCAAGAGAATCCTGGCTGAACTCCATGTGGATGTGGAAATCACAGCCCTTTGTGGATATTTCTTAGGGTCTCAAGGAAAAATACCATCTATTTTAACAGTACTGGTGCTGGCCAGTGGATGGCTCAAGTGACACAGTGCACAAGACCCGGGCTTAGGCTACACTACTGAGATAAATAAGACCTGGGCCTATCCCCAAGGAATTCATTATCTTGAAGAGGAAGAAGATACATATACAGTAAAACTGTGAGGCAAGGCTATTGTGCTAATAGTTGCAACGGTGATCCTCACAGGGTGGGAGAATAGAGGAGAGAGGTATCATTTCTGAACTGGCGAGCAGAAGTCATGAGGGAAGATTTCCAGGAGGTGGCACACTTGAGCTGATGCTTGAAAGTCAAAAGGATTTAGACATCCCAGCTGAGATGGGGTAGGAGAATTCTAACAGAAAATTTAACAGGAGCAAAGGCTTATTTGGGCAACAGAGTAGTAGAGTGTGGATGAAGCACATAAATCCTGGGAAGAGTAACATGTAAAGCATATAAATGGTGGCTGCAGCCAGATTTTACCATTTCAGCAGCCACGCTAAAGAGATGGGGCTTAACCTTAGAGACACAGTAAACAGATGCAGAGGACTACAGGTGTGTGCCACTACGCCTGGTTAATTTTTTTATTTTTTGTAGAGACAGGGTCTTACTATGTTGCTCAGGCTGATCTCAAACTCCTGGGCTCAAGCAATCATCTCACCTCAGCCTCTCAAAGTGCTAGGATTACAGATGTGAGCCACTGTGCCTGGCCAGAGCCCTGTTTTAATCTGCCTTCAGAGTCCTTGCTCAGCAATCTTCCTTGACAAGCTGACAGAAAAAGGGAGGAAATAATTACAAACACAAAAAAGCACAAGCTTAGCAAGCAAGCATTATTTCCTCCTCTGACCTAGGGACCAGAGAGCCTACCATATTCAGTATGCCCTCGGCTAGGTGAGATGAGGAGCCCTCTCTGCCCAAGACACCAGCACCCTGACTTACGGCAACAGCCAGTCTGAAGCAATGCTAATGTCTTTCCTCCAGGGGCCGCACATAGGTCAAGTACAATGTCCCCAGGCTGCACGCCAAGGGCCAGGACAGGCAGCAAGGAAGCAGCATCCATCAGGTAGTAGTCCATGACACCCAGGCTGCCAAGTCTGAAAGAGAAGAGATCACCTTATTATCAAATTCCAGGTTAGGACACCCACTGGGAGTCAAGGCCTCCAAGTACATGCCCTCAGAGGCCACTGAGCTCCATTCAGCAAAAACTCATTTCTCAGACCCACACTCACTTATTCATTCACTTATTCATCTACACAGAAGCCAGAGTGATCCTTTTAAAACACAGATCAATTTACTCCAATAAGCAGTTGTGGTTGCTTCCCTCATTACTCTCAGAGTGTCCTCCCTGAGCAGGAGTCCCCTGAGTAGGTGCCAAGTACCTCAATCAACTTAGGAGACCACATGGTTCTTACTCCACAGTTCTGCCTATAGCCAATGCCTCTGAATTGGTCTCCAACCTGGCCCAATCTATCACCCCCCTACACAGTGACTAAAATGATCTTCTTGAGCATAACTTTGATGGAAATACCATCAATACAGAGAAGTACTATTGACGAGTGCTGTATTGCTGGGTGTTCAATATGCATAATTTCATTTCATCCTCACTATAACTCTATGAGGCAGGTGAACCCAAATTCCAGAGCCAGATTGCTTAGATCTCAAACCCAGCACAACTGCTCATTAGTTGTGTGACTTTCAGCAAATTACTCAACTTCTCTGTGCCTCAGTTCCTTCATCTGCAATAAGAGTACTTACCAGATAAGAGATACCGTGAGGACTGAAGGAATCAACATAAGTCAACTGCTTAAAACAGTGACTGGCACATAATGAGCTACAGAGTTAGCTATTACTACTATTATTTTCCAGATGAGGAAACGAAGGCTCATTTGTCCAATGCCACATGTCTAATAAGTGGTAAGGGCAGGAGCAAAATCTAGGTTTGCCTGACTCCAAAGTCCATGCGTACAATCACTGTGCATTACTGCCTTTCACCCGCTCAGAAACTCTTTTCAGCAGTTCTCTGCAACAGATCTGGGCAATTCATAGCAATATATACTAAAGGGGACATGACCCAAAGCCAACCAGCACTGGCAATCCCAGCCATCTGCAAGCAATCCTGTGCCACCAGAAAAATCCCCTTACCCCAACTTGCAAGTTCCTGGCATTCAAGGTTCCCACATACGGACCCACATATGCTTTTACAGCCTCATCTCTCTCATTCCTTGTAAGCATACAGCCTTCCCTCAAGACAGTAGCTAGGACTACTGCAAAAGCCTCCTATTTTACAAACCCATTTCTAGCCTTGACCTTCTCCAATCTGTTTTCCACACAGTAGCTAGAGTCGTATTTTTAAAATTCAAATCTGGTCATGTCATTCCCCAGCCTAAAACCTTTCATAGCTTCCTCTTCCTCTAAGAGGAAAATGTCCAAAATTCCACAGGGCCTATAAGACCTTCATAATTTGTCTCCTACCTGATTCTGAAGCCTCCTATTTAGCCTCTCACCCTGATCCCCACCCCTGTGCCACCAGCTTTAATTCCTACTCAGTTTTCAGGTTTTAACCTAAATATCACTTCCTCAGAAAAAGCTGGGTTAGATTTCCTAATTATAAGACCTCAGGGCATCTTATACTTTTCCTTGTAGTACTTATCACAGTTATAAATAATATTTTAATAGTTTTCTTTCTCACTAGACAAGAAGCTCCATGAGGACTTGTGCACCAAAGTACTTAAATGTCTAGAATTTGGTAGACAATAAATATTTGTCAGCCTGGAGTTTGAGACCGGCCCCGGCAAGAGCAAGACCCCATCTCTACAAAAAATAGTAAAATAAGCTGGGCATGGTGGCACGTGCCTGTAGTCCCAGCTACTGAAAAGGCTGAGGCAGGGGAATCGCTTAAGCCCAGGATTTTTAGGTTGCAGTGAGCTAGGGTGACACCATGGTACTCCACTCAGGGCAACAGAGTGAGACTCAGTCTCAAAAAAAAAAAAAAAAAAAGCAAATAGGACAAGTAACTCCATAGTACTGAAGAGGCAATGGGACTTTACTAGGAAATGGGGTTGGCTTAGGGACAGGAAGTTGGTACTAGATTGGGAAAAAGAAAGGAGAACTTCTAGTCTTTTGATCTAATTCTCATGTATAAGAAGTTGAGAGAAAAAAGATTCTAGAATCAAATACTGAATTGTGCTTTAGAAATTGAGAAAAGGAGAGTTCAGTGTTAGTTGTAGGATGTGGGAATTGATCTTTGAAGTACTGACTGATTAATTCAACAAGTTATTTTTATATTTTTTAGAGATGGAGTCTTGCTATGTTGTCCCAGGCTGGTCTTGAACTCCTGAGCTCAAGTGATCCTCCCACCTCGGCCTCCCAGAGTGCTAGGATGACAGTCATGAGCCACTGAGCCCGGTCCCACTTTTTTTTGTTTTTAACACAGAGTCTCGTGGGTGTGGTGGTTCACACCTGTAATCCTAGCACTTTGGGAGGCTGGGATGGGAGAATCACTTGAGGCCAGGAGTTTGAGACCAGCCCAAGCAAGAGCAAGATCCCATCTCTATAAAAAATAGGAAAATTAGCCGGACATGGTGGCACATGCCTGTATTTCCAGCTACTTGGGAGGCTGAGGCAGGAGGATCACATCAGAGCAAGATCCTGTCTCAAAAAAAAAAAAATAATAAAGAGTCTCACTCTGTTGCCTGGGCTGGAGTACAGTGGCATCATCGTAGCTCACTACAACCTCAAACTCCTAGACTCAAGCGATCTTCCCTCCTCAGCCTCCCAAGTAGCTGCAAATATAGGTGCACACCACACCTGGCTCCTTCTCACTTTGATGGGCGGCTGTGAGGGCAAATAAGAAAACTGCTATGAATAACACACATTTTAACATGAGAGAGTACAGCGAGTGCTCATGTAAGAGGTGGCTGTTTTCCACAGGAGGCAGTAGAGCAGAGCAAGTTCAAAGTACAGGGTGTGGGGTCAGACCACCTGGATCTAAATACTAGCTGCACCATTTACTATCTGAGGGACCTAAAGCAAGTGAGTACCTTAATATCTCTGCACCTCAGTTTCCCTAAATGTAAGAGAAGGAATAATATCACCTACTTCATAGGGCCGTTAATAGAACAAAAGGAGATAACATATGTACAGCACTTAGAAAAATGCCTAGCCTATTAAGGACGCCACGAATATTAGCAATATTATGATACTTATTACAGAGTAAGAAGCTGGGTCTCTTCATGTCTACTTCCACCAGGCACTCAGGATGGCCCCAGACACGGCTCCTGATCCTACCTGGCAGGAGGGAAGCGGCTGACATCCCCTCTGGCAAAAGTGAAGCAGCACAGGTTCGGACTGCAGGCCCAGGAGGCTGGGGATGGGGCTCCAGATTGGCCGCTCTCAGGCTTCAGTTCCCAGTGAGAAATGGCTTCATTCACAAAGTTCCTGGCATTCAGCTGCTCAAGCTTAGCACTCACATGATCATAAGCAGCAAAGTTATTGACCAGTGCACCATACTTCTGCTCTGAGAGGAGACTAACACGGATTGATGGCCAAAGATCCCCAAACTGCATACTGTAGGTCATGTCGAAATTCTGCAGAGCCAGTCGAACAGCAGGGAATTTGGGCTCTGTGGCAGCCTAAAATAGAAAGAACAAGCTTATTGGTTTTTCCTGTCTTGCCTCTGGCCCCTACTACCTGACTCCACCTTGGAGCCCAGGGGCAAACGTGGATCCAGCTAGTGCCCATTCCTGCTTTTGCATCCTGCCTCTGTCTGCCAGAGAAGAACTCTGGGAGAGAAAAGTAGTGGGGAGTGGTCTTCCCATCTCAGAGTTGTGAAAGAAAGGAAGCCGTAGCTCTCACAATACCATATGAAGATCATCAAGAAGCGGGGCCTTGGAGCAGGAGGACTTCAAAAAGATAGGCCGGGCGCGGTGGCTCACGCCTGTAATCCTAGCTCTCTGGGAGGCCGAGGTGGGCGGATCTTTCTGAGCTCGGGAGTTCGAGACCAGCCTGAGCAAGAGCGAGACCTCATCTCTACCAAAAATAGAAAGAAATTAATTGGACA
>CAUYSK010039647.1:0-20181 GCA_963575035.1 Avahi laniger | reverse complement strand
AAAGGGTTAAAGATTGATTGGATGGGTAGCTTCCTGAATTCTGAGTTATGCAGGAAAATAATGCACAGCATAAGGATTTAAGAGAACCACAGAGTTAATGTACCCGTCTATGTGCTTAGAGTCTATTGATTAACTGTTGACTTCTCCAGCACGGCTGGAACAATAGTTAGAACAATGCAACTTTCTCATCAAAAGAAATCTGAGAGGTCAGTCTTCCTTCATTCCCTTCCTTGTTTCATCCCCATCTGCTGTATTTACAGACTCTGACTGGGCTCAGTGTTACACTCATCCCCTGGCCATGAGGTCACCCTGGAGTCGAAGGGGACCACCTCTGAGACCTTAGAGAAATTAAATCTTACAAAGTGTTGGTACATTATTTCAATCTCAGTCTCAGTTTAAGGCTAGCCTAAAAGCAGTAGATTTAGGCAGCTACCACAAGACATGATACTGGAATTTGATGGAGACAGCCCCCTTCTCCACCAAAAAATGGTGCCTTTGCTAGCAAGTCAAGAATTCTACCATGATGAAAATAACAACACTAACAACAATTAACCTAATGCTTAATAGTTTATTAGTGGATTTTATCAGCCATAATGACATTTTGTGTTTCATCCTGTGAAATCAATGATTTCTTCTTCCATTTGCCAAATTCATAAATTGAGATCCATGTTGTCATAAGTAAGGAGCTTTCCTGAGGTCCCACAGTTAATAGGGCTTCTGATACTAAATCCCCTTACCATTTCTGTTAAGGCATTTTTGTCTTCCAGACTCTCCTCTAAAAATCCATATAGATCATAAAGACATCTTCAGTGGTAAGGAGACACTGAAAACTTACAACGAAACAGCTGCTTTCCAACATCGAGGTGAAAGGCAGACTACAGGCAAGGGACATACTCCTATTTCAGGTCCCTTTGACAGGGGGAGAGGTAGTCAGACTAGGAAGGCCACACGGGCTGGCTGGGTGACTTCAGCTGGAGACTCTGAGGTGTCCGAGGCTACCGGGGGCACAGGGAACATGGGCGACATCTCGGAGAGGAGGGAGATGGGCACCCGATGGTGGGGGAGGAGGCAGAGACAAATGACTGCCCTTTACCATCCGCCGAGGATCCGTTCTCATTACAGATCCTCATCCCACAATGCACACAGATGTTGCAGACAGCTCTACCTGCAGGGAAGCAAGGGCTTATCGGGACCAAACTCCTGCTCCGTACATTTCAGATACATTCTTCGCTCTGTACCAGGCACCTTTCTAGTGTCGCCAATTTGTGGCAGCAACAGACCGAATGATGATTTTTACCAGCTCCTCTATGTCACGTGTGATTAGTGAGAGATGCTGAGGGCAGCCTGCACTGTTTCGCAAATAACAGGCTGTAAAACACCCGGAACTTCAGAGAAAAGCAGCGTGATTCTGCACTGATGTCCTCACACGAAGGGGGCGAGGGGGTTCTTCCCTGCACTCCTGGTGTGCTGTTTCTTTCTTTTCTTTCTGTCAGCCTTTGTGCTCTGTCTTCACAGTGACGAAAGACTATTCTATTTTGGTCCAGATTTGGTGGCTGATTTGGCAAATGACCAAGGTCAACTGGTCATTTTCAAATGCTCACAGTGGATGTCCCAAAATAATCCTTATATTTTTAAACCTGGATACTCTGCTTTTTTCTAGCAGTGTTTTTTCTGTCCTCTTTTCCTTTCTCTCCCTTCCAACTTCGCTCACTCTCCCCCTCCCTCCCTCCTTCCCTCCCTCCCTCTCTCTAACACTAATTAGGCATATACTCTGTGAGATTCACATTCCCTTCCTCCCTCCCTCTGCCAGGAACAAAGATGATTGTGTCAATAGACAAATCGCCACCTTTGAGTCTGGTTCCATTTAGGTTTCATTCTCGTCCTTAATTCACCAATCCCATTCCTTAAAATGGGTTAAATTTCACACAGTTTGTTCAAACTCAGATTATCCTGAGAATATGCCACATATTCAACTCAGAATTATTCTAGATCCAATGCTCCTTAATACCAAAGTACCTCTTAGAGGGTGAAAGGAATATATTTTTTTTTAAAAAAATACGTGTAGAGGGGTATATTTCTGATCATTTTGACCAATGAGAAAATATTTAAGACCAACTAAAGGCTTAGAGACGAGAGAAGAGAGCAGTGCCAACGAAAACAGACCAGGAGAAATTAAGATGCTGTGACTAGCACAGTTTCGGTCCTAAGTATAAAATCTTTCCCTCGCTCCCTCCCTCCTGAATATTCAGCCTGCTAAGGGAAACGTCTGAGGTCTTTCTTACAGTTAATGAGTAGGGATGCTCAAGAGAAGTTTCTCAGAATACCTGCTTCTGAGCCAGAGTGCTGAACTGATGAAACCCCAGTTCCAAATTGCCTAGGGAAATGCAATGCATTCATGTTCCAAGTACAAAGTCCCTCAAACTCACTTTGAAAGTTTGTTTAAATAAATCAAATTGAAAGACTTAATTATGAAATCTCAGAGCTGGTCATGAGGATAATAAAATGCCTGGGTTTCTGTTTCAATAGAAGTGTTAATATTTTAGCAGTTCCTAACTGCCTTGTTCTATTTCACAATTCATGATTAAAGTTTGGTTTTAATAGAGCTTCCCCCCACCAAAAAGAAAAGTGAAACTTGTGTTTCAGTCCCTTGTCAGAGCACTGGTTTGTCCTTTCTAACATGTAATTAATGTCACTCTCTTAGCCACTATCTCTTGGTGGGGCAGAATCAGCACAGTGAAAGCTGAGCCCTGTGGGGTGACCTGGTCCATACTACACACACACACACACACACACACACACACACACACACACACACACGCATAACCTGTTGGCCTCTCCTGTGTCCTTTTGTGCCATCTACCCCAGGGATAGGTTTGAGCACAAAACTAATTTGAAGAAATTGACTACCTTGCTTCAAAAAAATCTGCTCTCTCCTTTAATTGGGAATTCTGACTTGAGATTTCTGCAGAATTGAGGAGTGAAAGGAAGTAGGTTAAGTTGTTCTGAGAGACTTTTTAGCTACTGCAGTTGAGATGAAAAAATACATAAAGGGTAATAGATTCTAAAAATTCCTCAATAGAATATTTTTAACAACATCATTAAATTACAGTTTATATACAAGAAGAACTGCACATTTAATGTATACAAGTTGATGAATATAAACATATAGCATACACCTATGGTCCCATTTCCACAATCAAGGTAAGAAACATGTTCATCACCCCAAAGGTTTCTTTGCTGTTTTGCTGTTGTTCATTTTTTGTATTAGGAACACTTAACATGAGATCTACCCTCTTAATAAAATTTTAAGTGCACAATAACATATTGTTAACTATAGGCACTAGGTTGTACAGCAGATTTCTAGAAGTTATTCACCTGACACAACCGAAACTTTGCACCCGTTGAGAAACAATTCCCCATTTCCCCCTCCCTCCAATACCTGGTGCCCACCATTCTATTTTCTGCTTCTATGAATCTGATTATTTGAGATCCCTCAACATTTATCATCTTTTGTTCTTTTGATAATGGTCATCCTAACAGGTGTGAGGTGATATCTCACTGAGGTTTTGTTTTGCATTTCCCTGATGATTAGCAATGTTGAACGCTTTTTCATACAACTGGTGGCTATTTGTATGTCTTCTTTGAAGAAATATCTATTCAATTCTTCTGCCCATTCTTAAATCTGGTTATTAATTTTCTTGCTGCTTTGTTATAGGAGTTTCTTATATATTTTGGATATTAACCCCTTATCAGATAAATGGTTTACAAATACTATCTCCCATTCTGTACATTGTCTCTTCACTCTGTTGATTGTTTGCTTTGCTGTGCAGAAGCTTCTTAGTTTGATGCCATCCCAATCGTCTATTTTTCCTTTCGTTGCCTGTGCTTTCAGTGCCATATCCAAGAAGGCATCGCCAAGATCAACATCAAGAAGCTTTCCCTTACATCTTCTTAGGTTTACAATTTCAGGTCTTACATTTAACTCTTTAATCTACTTTGAGTTGATTTTTGTCTATGGTGTAAGATAGGGGTCTAATTTCATTCTTTTGCAAGTAGATATCCAGTTTTCCCAATACCATTTCTTGAAGAGACTTTTTCCCCATTGTATATTCTTAGTAACCCATCCAAGATCAGTTGACCATGTATGCATGGGTTAATTTCTGGGCTTTCTGTTCTTTTCCATTGGTCTGTAGGTACATCCTTATGCCAGTGCCATATTATTTTAATTACTGTAGCTCTATAATATATTTTGAAATCAGAAAATGTGATGCCCCAAACTTTGTTCTTTTACAAGATCACTTTGGCTACTTTGGGTCTTTTGTGGGTTCATGTGAATTTTAGGGTTTGCTTTTTCTGTTTGCTTTTTCTGTTTGGATTGTTTCCAGATTTGGCAATTATGTATAAAGTATCTATGAACATTCTTATTAAAAATGCCGTTAGGATTTTGATGGGGAAGACTGAAACTGTAGAAAGCTTTGGGTAGTATGGACATTGTAACGATATTAAGTCTTCCAATCCAGGAACACTAACTGTCTTTCTGTTTATTTGTGTCTTCTTTCTTTCTTTCATCAATGTTTTATTGTTTTCAGTATACAAATCTTTCACTTCTTTGGTTAAATTTATCACTCTGGTTAAATTTAGTCTTGAAAAAGCAAACCTCTGCTGTCTTAGAGAAATAGCATCTAACTACACTTAACTTCTTTAAATGTGTATGTACATATAGATATTCATTGTAAGAAAATCAGAAAAGTCAGATAAGAACACTGAAAAAACTTAAAACCACTTTTAATTTTATCACATGGTGATAATTATTTGTATTATTTTTGTGTGAATTTTTCCAGATTTCATATCATCTTTCCACAAATATAAAAATGAATCTATGACATTATTTTTAGCGGTGTTATGGTGGTTCACTGCTTGTACCGAAAGTTTATCTTATTTCAAACCAAGAAGAGTTGCTTGCCATCTATTGGGATCTAATATGATACAATAAGAGCCATTAGAAAGAAGTGGTTTCTCATTTTTCCTTAGGGTGGAGCATTAAGAACAGGAGATTTGATTAAGAGAATATGGAGACAAATCAAAATCTTTAATCCAGGGCTTAGCCTTTGGAATCATGATTTAATCTAAAACAGGAAGAGCTGTCATTTAAAAAATATGCTTGCTCTTGTCTCTGATGCTGTTTTAATGCAACTGCTGATAAGAATCCACTCCTCACAATACCAGAGCCAGGCCGAGCATATTTTAAAGTGGCAGGTCTAATTTCCAACTTCAGCCTCAGTGTTATGAATATAAATCATCACCCAGAGAAGTAAACACCCTGTACAGGTCCTGGTCAGTAACTCATTCTCAATAAACTTTCCAAAGACAAAAACTTAGTCTCCAGGAATTCACAGAAATGACAAGGGGGAGGTGAAGACTCACCTCCAAGGAGGAAATGGTTCACACAGGTCAGGTTCAACACTGGGCCCAGTACAACGAAAGAAAATATAAATTTATAATGAACTGGCCACTCTCTTTGTCTTATGTTAAAACAAGATACTTGTAAGAATCTTTAGATCTGCTATCTACAAGTTATTACAGTGATTATCAGGTGAATACTCATTTTGGGACAAGGGGTAATTCTAGACAAAGAGAACAGTATTTGCAAAGAGACCACAGCATCAAAAGAGTAGTGAATTTTAGTAACTATAAGTAGTTTGATATGACCGAAGCAGAGAGTATTCATGTGCTTGTTAGAGGACATCAAAATAGAGAGACGGAGAAGTAGATGGGAGCCAGATTAGATTGTAAAGGATCTTCTAGTCATTGGTTCTCAAACACTGAAATTACCTGCAGAGCTTTAAAAATACTGATGCCTGGTCCTACCTTAGAGTTTCTAATTTAATTGCTCTAGTGCATAATTTGAGCTTCAGAATTGTTAAAAGCACACTAGGTAATTCCAATGCAGAGCAAAGTTTAGGAATCAGTCTTCTAAGCCATTACAAGAAGTACAGACTTCATCTAAGGATAATAGAAAAATACAAGATCATTATTTCTAAAGCTTGGAAGTGTCACGTTTAGATTTGTGTTTTTAAAAGATCCCTCTACAGGATTTGAGAGAAATGACAGATGTGTCAGCATTGTTTTTAATCATTTCAAATACCCACATAAAAAAAATCAACCAACTAACAAAAGCAAAACCCACAGACAACATTTATGATAAAATTAGCTGCTAAGGTATCCACACAAATACTAAAATACACACATAAAAAAACAAATCACCTATAGCTATAAGACTTATATTATAATGGCATCTGTATGGAAAGAAGAAAAAAGTAGCAAAGTGGAAGCTAAAGCACTTGAGAACAGGAGAGCCCCAACAGCCAGCAGGCGTGTTCTGTAAAGCACAGTAAGTCGATTTAGGACCAGAGGCAGATTCTGGGAGAATCACCCCCTTCTCCCCCCGCCACCATTCTCAGCTGAAGGGATTGGAGGAGGCTAGCCCCAAAAACCTTTAATGCTGACCTACCGGGACTCTTTTCTAAGATGGTGCCGCATATTGAGAAAAACTGCTGAGAGTAGAATAGAAATTGAACAAGATAGGAAGACCATAATGGGAGAAAAAGAAGGTCTAGGCCAAAATGAGGAAGGGGAATCATAAGCCAGGAAATCTCAGAAAGCAAGTAACTATGTTTTTGAACATTATACCAAAACAACAGAAGGGGAAATTCTGTGAAATTAAAAAAAAAAAAATATCCTGAACCCCTCCTCATTCTAAAAGTTCTGGAAAGATAATCACATATAACTAAGCAACATGATACTATTAAGTTCAAATTCTATACAAAGCTATAATAAGAGAGACTAAGTGACAGAAAAATAATTTCCATACAAAGATATAATAAGGAAATGAGAGTAAGGAGCAGAATAACAGCCCTGCAGACAATGAATTCATGCCAGAATGACATGCACATAAAAGAGATTAAAACTGCAATCCACTGTTTCAAAATGAATTCAAATACATTAAGAATTGATACTAAACATTGAAGAATAACATAAATTGGAATTAGAAAAGACTCAGAATTTAGATGACAGTGTTTATGAAAGAATTATAAATAAAAGGATAAATAATTTAAGATATGAAGACTAAACTAGAAGGAACACAAGAGTACACAAACATAAAAGAGATGTCTTAACAGAAATAAAAGGTAAAAAGGGATAATTTTGAAAATAAAGAAGCTAAGAGATCAAGTGCTTTCTGGAGACAGTGACAGCCAAATATGGAAAGTAGACCAAAAAAAAAAAAAGCCAACATACAGAGACTAGGAGTTCTTGAAGAAGAAAACTGAGGCAAAGAAATAGAGTAAATGCTAAAAACAAGAAAGATTTAATTATATCATATATAAGTGTATGTATGTATACAACATAGAATATATGTAATAGAATACTATGCAGTAATGTGTAGTATTGTATATTATATACTATAATGTATACTATTATATTATATATATCGGTATTATTTATGATGTATAGTATTATATTACATATATAAGTATAATTTATTATATATAGTACATTATATATTTTTAAGACTATGCACATACATATATGAAATTACAAAGAGAGCATACCATGGAGATCAGAACGTCAATCCAGAATGGGCAGCACCAATATATTGCTGGTAAAATTACTGGACATTAACGGGTGAGAGAGCATAAGGCTTATTAGGGAAAGAATATTAAATTATAATGAGGCTTTTTGATAACAAGACTTTATGCCAGAAGAAAATGCAGTATCATATTTAAAAATAGTCAAAGAAAGAAAGTGTAAGCCAAGGACTTTATATCTAGCAAAACTCACATGTATAAATGGGACAAACTGTTATAAGAAGTAAGGGCATCTTCTCTTTTTCTTTAACTACTTTATTGAGATATGATTGACATACAAAAAGCTGTCCATATTTAATGGACACAACTTGATCGATTTACCTTAAAAGCTAAATTCATAGATTTCCCAAAGGGAAATCTACGATAGAAAAAAATTTAGCTAAGCAAAGTGACCAGAGAGCTATTAGGATAAGGACTTGTGATGAGCATTAGCTACATATTTATCTGAAATGGTGATTTTGTACTGAGAACCATAATTTTTGATGTGGAAGAAAGGAAGTTAAAAGTAACACAGAAGAGTTTAAGTAAAGACCTTGTAGTTTTTCATTTGAAAAACTTGCCAGGAAAGGCAAGCCAAAAAGAGGAGGGGCTACAACTTTACCCCAAATATCCATTCATAAAATGGGGGTGTCGCTCTGGGAAGAGCCCCACAGCTCTACCTGAGGGAACTGAATTCATGTGGAACAGAGAATGGAGAACTCCATGCCTGAGACTGCTGCCAAAAACAATGGAGATCTTGGTGGAGAGTGACTAAGAGGAGGCTGGAAGCGCCAATGCACGCAAAATTGCAGAGCAGCCAGGAGTTTAACAGAGAGGACCAAGAAAAGAGACAGTCAAGAAGAGCCCTCCTGAGATCACAGTCAACTCTGGTGGTCACAATGTTGTGGCATGTGCTAAGAAGCACCCATTCAGGAGCAATCAGAGAAAAACCTGGGACAGAATTTAAAGCATTTCAAAAGCTTCACTCAGACACGTTAACAAAGGCTTAAGCACAACTTCTGACAAAACACTGAAAGAACTATATGCTACTTTGATCCAGCAAAAACTCCTTGGAAGCCAGACTTAAAAATATTACAGTCATTACTGGAAGTTTGGAAGACTGTGTGCATATTCATGGCTGTGCCTTTTCGGTAGCAATCAGAGAAGGAACCTCCAAGTTACTAATCCCTGTTTGAAAATGGAATAAAACAAAACGAAACAAAACTAAACTAAATTCCACGAACTGTGATAACAGCCTTTGAATCACTCACAAATGCAGTGGTAAATGGTTAAAATCTAACTGGATAATGTGGCTTAAGCACAACATTTAACCAGTAGATGGCTTATGTCAATCCAGGAATTACCTTTAGATTGCCAGGCTAAAAGTTAAAAACAAGGTGGGTGGATTGGGTATAAGCAGGAGACATCAGAAGCTACACACAATTTAAGAAATAAACTTTATAGAATTAGCTCAGTCTGGTCACTAAACAAATGACAAAGCAAAGAGAAACAACTTTTAGAGAGAGAGTGGACCACACTTGCAACAATATATTATCTAAAATATCCAGGTTTCAACAAAATATTATGAGGTATTCAAAGAAACAGGAAAGTGTGATCTATGCATAAGGAAAAAAATAAGCAATAGGAAATGCCTTTGAAGGGGACCAGATAGCGGACTTAGTAGACAAAGACTTCAAAGCTGCTATTTTTAAACATGTTCAAAGAACCCAAGAAAAACATTAAAAGAAGTAAAAAAAGGTATGATGATGATTAACAGAAAATATTAATGAAAAATTATAAATTATTAAAAAAATGGAAATTCTGAAGAAGTTGAAATTTCACTGTCAAAGCTCAACAGTGAATTTGAGCTGGCAGAAAAAAGGACCAGTGAACTTGAAGATAAATCAATAGAGAATATAAAATATAAAGAACATAGAAGGGGACAAATGAAGTAGTCAGAGCCTCAGAGTAATGTGAGATATCATTAAACACATCAAAATATGTGTAATGGGAATACAAGAAGAAAGGAAAAGAGAAAAATGCAGAAAAAATGCTCAAAGAAATAATGGCTGAACACTTTCCAAACTTGAATTAAAAAATTTATCTACACATACAAGAACCTCAGCATAAGTGTTATTAGTATCTAGAAATGCTACTGCTTTGTGTACATCAATTCTGTAACCTGAGACTGTGCTGAATTTATCAATTCTAGGAGTCTTTTACTGGAGTCTTTGGGGTTTTCCAGATATAAGAGTTTATCAGTATCAAAAAGCGATAGTGCCTCCTCTTTCCCAATTTGGATGCCCTTTATTTCTTGCTCTTGTCCGATTTTTACGACTAAGACTTTCAGTATTTTGTTGAATAGAAGTGGTGACAGTGGGCACCCTTGTCTCATTGCAGTTCTCTGGGGGAATGCTTTCAACTTTTCCCATTCAGTATGAGGCTAATGAATTGGCTGAGAGTTTGTCATATATGGCTTTTATTATTTTGAGGTATGTTTCTTCTATGACTAGTTTGTTGAGGGTTTTTATCATAAAGGAGTGCTAGATTTTACCAAATACTTTTTCTGTATCTATTGAGATGATCATGTGGTCTTTGTTTTTGCTTCTGTTTATGTGGTGAATTACATTTATTGATTTGCATATATTGAACCATCCTTGTAATCCTGGGATGAAACCCACTTGATCACGGTAGATTACCTTTTTGATGTGCTGTTGAATTTGGTTTGCTAGTCCTTTCTTGAGGATTTTTTCATCTATGTTCATAAGGGATATTGGTCTGTAGTTTTCCTTTTCTATTGTGTCCTTCCCTGGCTTTGATATTAAGGTGATACTGGCTTCAGTGAATGAATTAGGGAGAATTCCCTCCTTCTCAATGTTATGGAACATTTTCAGTAGAATGGATGACAGTTCTTCTTTGTAAATCTGGTAGAATTTGGCTGTGATTCCATCTAGTCTGTGGCTTTTTTGTTGTTGTTGGGAGATTTTTTATTACTGTTTCAATCTCACTACTCATTATTAGTCTGTTCAGACTTTCTATTTCTTCTTGATTCAGGCTTGGGGAGATCTGTGTTTCCAAGAATTTAACCATTTCCTCCAGGTTTTATAGTTTGGGTGCATAGAAGCTTTTGTAGTAGTCTTTGATGACATTTTGTATTTCTGTGATATCAGTTGCAATGTCTTCTTTTTCATTTCTGATTGAGCTTATTTGAGTCCTTTCTCTTTCATTTCTGGTTAATCTAGCTAGTGGTCTGCAAGGCCACAGTAACCAAAACAGCATGGTACTGGTGTAAAGATAGACATAGACCAATGGACAGAATCAGCCAGGTGTGGTGGTGTGTGCCTGTAGTACCAGCTACTGGGGAGGCTAAGGCAGGAAGATCTCTTGAGCCCAGGAGTTTGAGATTGCAGTGAGCTATCAGCTATGATGACACCAGCGCATTCTAACTGGGTGACAGAATGAGGCTCTGTCTCAAAAGAAAAAAAAAAAAAGACATAGGTTTTTGGATCAGATGAACATGAGCTAAGGAACACAGTAAAAAGAACATTCTAGAACATTCTTTCTCTCACCCCTGACAGCCTTTGGCTATTGATTTTTCCTGTCCAGCAGCGATTCTGCCTTGGTCTGGTAACAGAAAACATATTTTCCTGGGTAACCCACATTCTCAGTCCCATAGGCTTAAAATGGCTGTCTCCACCTGTGCTCTAGGGAAGGAAGGGCTGGTGACTAAGGGCTGACTAATCAGGACATCCTATGCCATGCCACAGTGATGGGTGCAGGTGTGGGCATGTGACCAAAACTAAATTTGTTGAAACAGAGGGGATGAGACCATCTTGTCAAAGCTATGGCCATATTACTACTATGGCTACTACAAAGTGGTAACTTGCCTAGGAGTGATGTGCACACACAAGAAAACAGAGCAGAGATGGGGACACACACAGTCCACATGTATGCTTAATGAGTGTCAATGACATTGATTTAGTTCCAATTCCCATTGTTAACATACTTAACCTTATCCATGAAGAACAAATGGATTAAGTCTGGGGCAGGGACTTGAACCCAAATCCACACTTTTAAACATTGAACTATTCTGGCTCTGTGGTCTTGTTGAAAGTAATCATGTTTCCCATTGCAGAGGCCAAATGACACAGTTACTTCTTCTCCCTGTTCTTTGGCAGCCTGGGTACTCAACTCAGGCACAGCCAATTGATTATTCTCACTCAGAAATTCAAACCTGGGGGAAATGGTACAAATATAAAAGATATGTGGGAATTTATTTACCAAGGAAGACAACAGCTGGCAAGCCCAAGCCAGATCATGCCTGTGGTCCAGCCTCCTGAGGACCTGAATTCCTGCCTGTCTTTCAAAACTGTATCTACAGCCTCCTGGTTATCTGTGAAGTCTTGATATCCCTTCAATAAATGTCCTTTTGTTTAAAACATCCAGAGTCCATTTTTATTCTCAACAACTAAGAATGTTGATCAATACCAGGAGAACATATTATTATAACTATTTAACACAGGAAGAAAGTAAATCTTTAAAAAGTTAAACACATTTCCCGGAATCACCTGTAGTGAAGTAGTTAGAAGAACTGGAATTTAGATGCAAGCCTCTAGGCTCTAACTATCTGCTATCCTGGAATTAGAATCTAGGTCTCCTGATCCCAGAATCAGTTTTCTTTCCATGATACCAATCCTTAAAATCACAAACAACAATCTTTGCTTTTAATTTCAAAACATTAAGGGGATACAAAGGTTTTATATAATGCTTAAGTCGAGGCTTTTAGTGTATCCATCATCCAAATAGTGTTCATCGTACCTGATAGGTAGGCTTTTACCCCTCTCCTGCTCCCCCACTTCTTGATTTCCTATGATCTTTACATCTCTTTGTGCATGTGTGTGTCCAAAGAGCAATTAGCTTCTAATTATTATACAGTACATGTGGTGTTTGTTTTTCCATCCCTGAGATACTTTACTTAGGATAATGGTCTCTAATTCCATCCAAGTTGCTGCAAAAAAAACATTATTTCATTTCTTTTCATGGCTGAACTGTACTCTATAGTATGCACATACCACAATTTCTTTATCCATTCATTAGTTGATAGGCACTTAGGTTGATTCTATGTCTTTGCAATTGTAAATTGTGCTGTGATAAACATTTGAGTGCTGGTGTCTTTTTGATAAAATGACTTCTTTTCCTTTGGGTAGATACCCAGGAGTGGGATTGTTGGGTCTTGTGGAATGTCTACATTTATTTCTTTGAGGAACTGCGATACTGTATATTCCACAGAGGTTGTACTAATTTGCAGTCCCAGTCCCCCAACAATGTATAAGGATTCCTTTCTCTCTGCTTCCTTGCCAGCATCCTTTTTTTTCTTTACTTTTTAATCATGGCTATTTTGACAGAGGTAAGGTGATATCTCACTGTAATTTTAATTTGCATTTCCCTGATCGTTAGTGATGTTGAACATTTCTTCCCATGTTTGTTGATCATTTGTCTATCTTCTTTTGAAAAACTTCTTTTGCCCACTTTTTAATGGGGTTGTTTGTTTTTTTCTTGCTGATTTATTTGAGTTCTTTGCAGATTCTGGATATTAGCCCATTATCAGATGCATACTTTGCAAATATTTTCTCCCATTCTGTGGATTATCTATTTATGCTGTTGATTATTTCCTTTGCTATGTAGAAGCTTTTTTATTCAATCGAGTCCCATTTATTTAGTATTTCTTGCTGCTATATTTGCCTTTGGGTTCATAATCATAAATTGTTTGCCTAGGCCAATGTCTAAAAGAGTGTTCAGTTTTTTTAATATTTAATATTAAATTTTAATTTAATTTATTTATTTAATTTCAGCATATTACAGGAGTACAAAACTGGTAAATTCACACCTAACAGGTGTAGTGCATGCTCTCTGGGGATTGGGCACACTTGTAGCTCTGACTTGGGTGCTGCAAAGGCAGTATGTGTAACCAAAGTATTAGAATTTTTTATCTGGGATTAATTGTTATATGTGATGTGAGATAGGGATCTCATTTCATTCTTCTGCATGTGGCTATCCAGTTTTACTAGCACTATTTATTGAATAGGGCTTCCTTTTCCAGTATACGTTGTTGTCTGCTTTGTCAAAAATCAGTAGATTGTAGGCAGATGGCTTTATATCTGGGTTCTCTAGTCTGTTCCATTGGTCTATATCTCTAGTTTTATACTAGTACCATGCTGTTTTAGTTACCATAGCCTTGTAGTATAGTTTGAAGTCTGGTAATGTGATGCCTTCAGATTGCTTTGGCTGTTTGGGCTCTTTTTTTGGCTTCAAATGCAGCATAGAATTATTTTTTATAGATCTGTGAAATGTGACGTTGGCATTTTGATGGGGATTTTGTTGAATCTGTAAATCCCTTTGGTCAGTATGGATATTTTAACAGTGTTCATTCTACCTGTCATGAGAATGAAATGTTTTTCCATTTGTTTGTGTCATCTGTGATTTCTTTCATTATTATTTTGTAGCTCTCCTTGCAGAGATCTTTTACCTTTTTGGTTAAAAGTATTCCTAGTTCTGTTTTGTTTTTGTTTTTTGTACTATTGTAAATGGGATTGCATTCTGGATTTTGTTCTCAGATTGATTATTATTGGTGTATAGAAATACTACTGATTTTTTATATGTTAATTTTGTACCCTGAGACTTTATTGAAGTCATTTATCAAATCTAGGAGTCTTGTGTAGGAGTCTAATAATAGACCGCTATAAAATATTGTTAGAATGACCATACTGCCCAAAGCAATCTACAGATTCAACACAATTCCTATTAAATCATCAACATCATTTTTCACAGAATTAGAAAAATAATCCTAAAATTCATATAGAACCAAAGCTATCCTAAGCAAAGAACAAACTGAAAGCATGACATTACCTGATTTCAAATTATACTAGAAATCACAGTAATCAAAACAACGTGGTATTGGTATAAAAGGAGACACATGGATCAATGGAACAGAATAGAAAAACAAGAAATAAAGCCACATATCTACAACCAACTGATCTTCAACAAAGTCAACAAAAATATACACTGGTGAAAGGACACATTATTCAATAAAGTGGTGCTGGGAAAATTAGATACCCATATGCAGAAGCAGCAGCCCATATTTCTCAGCATATATAAAAATTAACTCAAGATGGATTAAAGACTTAAATGTAAGATCTGAAAATATAAAAATCCTAGTAGTAAACCTAGGAAAAACTCTTCTGGACATTGGCATAGGCAAAGAACTTATGCCTAAGTCCTCAAAAGAAAATGCATCAAAACCAAAAATAGACAAATGGGACATAATTAAACTAAAAAGATTCTGCACAGCAAAGAAATAATCAATAAAGCAGACAACCTACAGAATGGGAATATTTACAAACTATACATCCAACAAAGGGCTAATATCCAGAATCCACAAGGAACACAAACAACTCCACAAGAAAAAAACAAATGACCTAATTTAAAAATGGGCAAAGGACATGGACAGATATTTTTCAAAAGAAGATATACATGCATTCAATGAACATATGAAAAAATGCTCACATCACTAACCATCAGAGAAATGCAAATTAAAACCATGAGATACCACCTTATACCAGTCAGAGTGGCTATTATTAAAAAATCAAAAAGTAACTGATGTTGGCAAAAATATAGAAAAAGGGAAAACTTTCATAGTGTTGGTAGAAATGTAAATTTGTATAACCTCTATGAAAAACAATATGGAGATTTCTCAAAGAACTAAAAATAGAACTTCCATTCAATCTAGAAATCCCACTACTCATTATCTACCGAAAGGAAAATAAATCACTATATAAATTAAACATCTGCACTTATATGTTTATAGCAGTGCTATTTATAACAGCTAAGTTATGGAATCAACCTAAGTATTCACTGATGCATACTTAGATAATGTGTGTATGCGAATACAAACACACACACACACACAATGGAATATTATTCAGCCATATAAAAGAATGAAATCATGTCTTTTGCAACAACATGGATGGAATTGGAGGCCATTATCCTAAGCAAAATAACTCAGAAATAGAAAGTCGAATTCTTTACTTTCTCACTTACAAGTGGGAACTAAACAATGGGTATGCATGGGCTTATAGAGTGGAATAACAGACATTATAGAGATTCCAAAAGGTGGGAGGGTCAGAGAGGAATGAGGGATAAAAAATTACCTATTGTGTACAATGTACACTATTTGAGTAATGGGTAAAAGTCCAGACTTCACCACCATACAATATATCCACGTAACAAAACTGCACTTGTATCCCCTAAATCTATAAAAATTAAAAAAAATTTAAAAATAGGGCAATGGGTTAAAATAAAATGCACAGTTTTTTATATGGTCCCTAAAAATTAAATCCTAATGAGAGAATGTTTAACACTCTGACAGAGCCACGTAAGAGGTATTTAGGGTACCAGATAATCAAAATAGATACTTAGACCTCAGCTCCATCTGCCACCACACCAGTCTGCCTGCCCCAAAGTGTAAACATTGATTAAATCCCACAGGACTTTAGCTTTAGCCCAACGGAGAGGAAGAAAAGAATTGAGACTTGGACAACTTCCACCTTGTAATCACAGCTGCACAACAGTTTACCTAGTTAAAACTAAAGTGGTTTCTATGGGGAACTAGATAGAGCAGCTCTCTAAATACAGTTCTACAAGCACAGCTGCAGTTTGCCCCTTAGATGTGTGGATGGCTAAAAGCAAGGTACCAGAGAATGCTGGAGAGATGGATTCCAGGCCAGTAAAAGGGCAGCACAATGATAAACTACCAGGTGTAGAACAAAGGAGAAAACAAAACAGTTGCAGAATTCTTTAAGAATACAGTCAGAATAAAACTACACACACACACACAGTGCAAAGTACTCAGGAACACACTATACACAAAAACAACCACCACCACAAGACAAAATCACCTCCATCAATGTTGGCAAAAGTATCTGAGGAGGAAATTCTCAGATAATGTTGGAAGAAGTATAAATAAATTTAACTTCTTTAAAAGGCAATTGGTAATATTTATCAAAATTTTAAATACATGGATCCTTTGTCACAGCAATCCCACATCTGGTAATATTGAAGGGTATATGTACAATAATATTTATTGTAGAATTTTGTTTGTAGTATCTAATAATGGCTATAAAGCAGATGTCCATTAGAAGGGGAATGATAATTACAGCATATTCAAATTTTGGAATATAAAGCAGACTTTGAAAGAATGTGATAGTCCTGCATGCAAGGACATGAAGTTGATATTTATGACAAATTAATGTGGGGAAAAGCAAGTAGAAGAATAATATAGTAGATAGTTTAAACCAATAGATAGACACATTTATCTAGAAAGACATTGCTATAAGTCCTTCCTGTATATTAACTTATTTAAATATCACAACAAATCTATGATACTATCATTATCTTTGATGCATAGATCAAGTAATGATATATACAAAGAGGCATAACAACCAAGATCATATCTGTTCAGTAAAATGGATAATGTAAGGGGTCAACTATCAGTTTTCTCCTTATATAATTGTTTTTTGTTCAATGAACTACAATTTTTTATGAAGTTCAAAAAAGTCATGAAAATATATTTTAAGAAACCAAAAAAAAAAAAGAGAAAAAAAACTATGGACTCACAGATTCTTTACATTTACCTAATTCCCTTCCCCATGTGCTTCCTTTTTTCACTGCAAAATGACAAAAATGACACAAAGAACTTTGCTCTTCTCATTTCCCCAGAGAGATAGTTCCACTATCTAATAGCCTTCATCATTAGGAAATACATGTTAATATTAAGATTAATGTCTTCTTTGCTCAGGTGTATCTCACAAAGTCACAATCATATTTTTGCTACATTAAAAATACAGAAAGAAGTGTTTTATATGACCTATTGAATGATAACCGCTGCTATGATCCAACTATACTATGAAACATATTTTAGATACTGATTAGGCCAATATTCTAATCACTTCAACTAGAATGAAGGAATAGGCTTGGGATGATTGTTTCAAAACATTATAAGGTCTGTCCAGTCGCAATCAATTCCTTGTACCAAATCCAAAAGGGTATTATGTATAACATTACATTAAAACTGACTGAAAATTATTGTTGTAAGTAAATGGATTGTAAGTAAATGACGAGCTTAATCTTTCCTCCCTCTGGCCTTTTAAGAGGATTGCCATAATCCACATCAGCAATGGCGTTCCATGAGTTACACATCCCTCCCTCATTTAAGATCCATATACTGAATGTTATGATGTTTATGAATATTAATGTGTCCCTCTGTGAAATACAATTAATTTAGCTATTCATTCCCACATCAACTATAGGCACATGACTACTATCAAGTAAAGGAAAATCACTTCTTAGCTGGGAAGTAGACTTCAGATTTTAAAACAAAAGACAAAGATCACCTAGAAAGCTCGAGTTCCACATGGTCAACTCACTCTTCAAGGTTAATTATGTCCAAACAGTAAACATTCAGCAACCCCAGAGATAAACTAACTGTCACAGGTGAGTAATCTCCCAACTCAACACACTGGCTCAGTGGATAGTTTTGTTTCATTGAAGAAAGCAATTAGCTTTCAGTGTGCTGGAAAGTGGGAAACAATTTCACAGATTAGTAGAGCTGAGGGCTCTGTCTGCCGGTGAAGTTGGTGTGTGGTAAGAACCACTTCTCGAGTTCTTCCCGGGCCAGCATAATCAGTGGATGATTACATGATACACAGGGGCAGCTGCTTCCACTGACAGGCTCTTACCCAACAGAATGCATTATCTGAAAAACCTGATGGCAGTGACTACAGAATGACAACAAAACGATGTATACCATCACATGGTTTTTCATAAGTAAAAGGGTGAGATGCAGTATTCAGGGCAGAAAAGACAAAGCTTTAAGGACTGCAGACACCATTATTACAGACATGTTAACTCTACCAGGGATGTAAGAAGGAAAAAAAGGGACATAATGAAGCAGAAGTGGGAGGGAACTTGTCACAGTCCACTTGGAAAATCAGAAAAAGTGGATGCTATATATGCTGGTTTTCTGTTTATTTTTAAATATCAAATAAGTGATAACAACAGAGGCAGAAAATGAGTGGTCTAAAAACTTCGTTTTGGCCTGCATACATATTTTATTTGGCTGACTTTTTGCTTAAAATAAAAATTTAAAAAATTATAAGCCAATAATTAGAGATATTACATAAAAATCTAGAGTTCCAGGTTTTATTATTAAAAAAAATCATAAAATCTGGTCCCTTTGGACCACCATGGATTTATACAGCAGTTGTCTTTTTTATATTTTTTATTTTTAAATTTTATGGATACATAATTGTACATATTTATGGAATACATGTGATATTTTATACGAACATATAATGCGTAATGATCAAATCAGGATAACTGGAATATCAATCACCTTAAAGATTTATCATTTCTTTGTATTACGAATATTCCAATTCCACATTTCTAGTTATTTTGAAATGCACAATAAATTATTGCTAATTATGCTCACCCTATTGTACTCCCAAACACTAGATCTTATTCCTTCTATCTAACTGTATTTTTGGACCCATTGGCCAAACTGTCTTAATCCTCCTTCACCCCAATACCCTTCCCAGTCTCTGGTAACCACCAGTCTATCCTATCTTCATGAGATTAAACTTCTTTTAGCTCTCACATCTGAGTGAGAACATGCAGTATTTGTTTTTCTGTGTCTGGCTTATTTCACTTAACATCCTCCAGTTCCATCCATGTTGGTGTAAATAAAAGGAGTTCAGTCTTACAATCAGGAAGATCGTGTATATGTACCATGTTTTCTTTATCCATTCATCCATTGATGATAGACACTTAGATTGATTCCATCTCTTGGCTATTGTGACTAGCACTGCAATAAACATGGGAGTACAGATATCTTCTCAATATATGGATGTCCCTTCTTTTGGATGTATACTCAGAAGCGGGATTGTTGGGTCATATGTTAGTTCTACTTTTAATTTTTTTCAGAAACCTCCATACTTCTCTCCACAGTGGCTATACTAATTTGCACAATTGTCTTAAGTGGAATAATGTCTGTGCCTCTGAAAAGTCCCAGTTCACTGTAGATCGCACCACTCCCCATTGCTGTTTGACACTAGGGATGAGCACCAGTTGCACTTTAACACTGCATTTCACCTGTTATTTCCTAACAGCAGAGAACTAGCTCTCTGTACACAAGTCCCTATCCAAAGTGGGAGAACAGAAGAGTGATCAAGAAAGCCTAGTGATTTCTTCTTCTACTCCTGACCTACTACACTCATTTTCATTACTAGTCTGACTTCTGCATTTCTTTGAGTTTGTGATGCCTACTCTTACAGATAAGAAGCTATGAGAACAGGCTTTCAAGGTCAGACAGACTTAAGTTCAAATCCCAACTGGCACTTAATATTGTTTGGCCTTGAATAAATCTTTTAATCTCCTTATGACTGTTTTTTCATGAGTAAAATGGGAATAATTATGGTAATACTGTCTGTCTTCAATGTCAACT